>JABFPQ010000841.1:0-10002 GCA_022817265.1 Masnerella sp. ZL-2020 | reverse complement strand
AAATCTCAATCTCATTTATCTCAACATTCTACCAATACACAAATTGGATTAAATCGATTTTCAACCAATACTATAAAATCTGGAAAGTTCACCAAAATCTTTTACATTTTGATATTGTAGCAAACCTGCAAAATTCAACCTTGAAATATAGACGAAAATCACGTAATTTATAATGATCCAAAAATAGGTTAAATGATTGATTATTAAAATGTAGTTTAATATTTCATAAATAAAATATTAGTATTTTTTTATATACTATAAAATCTGGAAAAATTTCACCAAAAATGTTTACATTTTTATATTGTAGTAAAACTGTGAAATTGAACCTCGAAAAATAGACATATTTCACATATTTTCAACCAAAACTATAAAACCTGGAATGTTTACCAAAAACCTACAATTTATTATTTTAGGAAACTGTAAAATTCAACCTCAACACTTAGACGAAACTCACGTAATTTATAATGATCCAAAATGGGTTAAATGATTAATTGAATGAACCGTATAAATAAATAATGATTAATGATAATTTTTATGAAATGCGCTGCATTGGATTTTAATTGACCTGGACAGTACGTTGACAAACGTGCTGGATCATTATTCATAAAAAATCGGATGCATGTGGCATGAATTGTGATTCGTGCCTGCTGCCACTTATGCATTTCATTCATGTTGCGGTTCGATCAATAAATGACGCTTTCCATTATTTCGCATGATACTTCCGCAAAGAGCCGAACACTTTCGTCGAAATTGCAGCGGCTGTTTTGTTACCGAGTATGCTTCTGTTGTCAATCCACTTTCGTTCATCTCGATGGCCCGGACGAAAAAAGATAATCTAAATTAATCATCAAAATCGAACCGACGGATAAAAGTATTTATACCGTTCTATTTTCATCCGACAATGATGCTTTTGTATTATTTTACCGACGTTATACGATCAAAAGAAAATTTCATGAAAAGTAAAATGGAATTATTCGTCCGGTCATTTATTCCAATACACACGCAAATTATTTTCGTTTATCAAATTTCGTTTTATTTTTCGAGAATTGGCTTATTTAATTTTTTTATTCGTTTTATACTTTTCGTATTTTTCAATCGAATACAAATTCCGTTATTTTAACATTCGAAATACAAAATTTATAAAACTTTAGTATTTCTAAAATCATAAACTTTTATAGTATTTCGAACTATTTCACAAAATTTTAAAAAAATTTCGATTGATTCGAAAAATTTCACGAAATTTTAATAAAATTTGGGTCGATTCGAAAATATTCACGAAATTTCCAAAAATTCCCCGAAATTTTCGATTTATTCGAAAATTTTCACGAAATTTCCAAAAAATTTGATTGATTCGAAAAATTGGACGAAATTTTCAAAAGATTCCGATTTATTTGAAAATGTTCACAAAATTTTCGTTTCTTTGAAAAATTTCACTAAAAAATGATATTTTTATTTTTTCGAAATGAGATAATTGGAAAGTTTTAGAAATTTTAATTAATTAAAAAACTAGAATTATAAAGATAATACGAAAAAAGAGAAAAATTTGTACTTGATGCCTTAAACTGAAATTTTAGGCTAATTCATTTTTGTTAGTGTATTCTAAATGAATTATTTTAATGACTCTGATTCATGATGTAAAATAGAAATTGCAAAATGAGCAATTAGTGGAATTCTAATTGAATCGGTGGTAGAAGTAATAATTTGAGCTAAGAATTCGAGTCTTTCGTAGGAATAATGCAGCGCGAATAAGAATGGTGTCTATGACCCATATAATGCGCGTGAGCGCAACTGGGTCATGCACCCCCATGCGCCCTGGAATACTACACGGTGACCCGATAAAGTGTATACATATACATACTATAGGTCCGCGTTACGTATACACCGGGTGTCTATAAATAGTCCGGGAAATTCTACATTCAATGAAAATTCAACGAACTCTATTCGTTTCATTACAGACCTTCGACGCATTGTAACACCTATTGACGTCCAATGAAAATAATATCGCTCATATTCGAAATAGATGCGTCGCGATGCGCGCGTGACGTCATAATTATTAATACGCGATTCGCGGATAAATAAATTAGTATTTTCACTTTGGGTAGTGAAAATGACGAGTTTATCGGTTAAAATGTATTTTAACAAGTTAGGGAGCGAAAGATAGTTTCGAATCAAATATTCTAACGAAACATTTCGTTTAGCAGAAGATTTAAAAAATTGTGTAGAAAAAGTCGAGGCGATGGTTCAAATCCATAAAAAGGGTTTTTTAATGTGTAATTAAAAATAACTAATAATATCAAAATTTTGGAATAAGAATAAAATTACTTATTTCTATATGAATTTGAGAACTTATGTCCGAAAAATCTAAATAAAATAATTATTCCTAAATAATTTTACTAAAAAATAGACGGATTTTAGGTGTTATTAAAAATGATAACTAAAAATATAAAAAATTTGAAATAATGAAAAAATCACTTATTTCAATGTGAATTTGGGAACATATTTCCAAAAAACATAAAATGAAATGATTATTCCTCCATAATTTTACCAAATAATCGACAAAATCTTGATTTTTTGTACAAAATATTTTAAAAATTTATGAAAAATCTGACAATTGTGAACATTAACTAAATAATAGTTAATGTTCGAATATTTAAATATTACTGTTTGCAACTTTATTGTTAAAATGATAAATTGTTTAAATTAAAAAGTTGGGCTATTTAATTATTATCTGAATGCAACACATTTCGATAGTTATTCTATAAAAGCTAGGTTTCATCTATCGATTTTCAATCTGATTTATTTGAGGTCAATCGATTGCCGATATCTCTGCCCATTATGATTATTCCCAGATCCAATTTCGAGCTTAAAAAGATTGCAGTGTATTGGAATTAATAAAATTAGTTTCGTCCAACTTCGGCAGAGCTGCAGTGCGCTTCAACTTGAGTTCGTTCATCAGAGCCATATAATCTTGTACGACTCCCGCGATAATAAGGAAAACAAAATGAATCTAATAAAACAATTCGTTGTCGAGAATAATTGAAGTTTACTTTTGAAAATACACTTTTACGATTTGACAAATAATGGATGCGATAAGTGTTGCAAAAAAAGGTTTTTTTCTAAAATAAAAATTTGTTTTTAATTGTTTTCACAACAAACACATTTTGTTTATAATAATTTTAGCCAAAACTTTTTCGTTTTGCAAAAATTGGTTTTTTAATTTTCAAAATTATAAATTGAAGTTTTTTATCTCAATTTAAATTCTTATTTGTCTAAAATTTAAAGTGTTTAATATTACAGTGCTACCAACTGCAAAAATACTAATTTTACAGTCATATTTTAATCATTTCTGGTACCTTAAAAAACAATGAAGAAAAATTGAATCTTGATAATAACAAAAAACGTTATATTGACGAATTTTATTTTATTAAACTTTGCTGAATTACTGTTAATATCATAACAAACAATCATAACAATTGACATTTCATAATTAAAAGTAATTACAATTATTGAAATTACAGTTATTGAAAATATCATTTGACCGATCACTTAGTGCTATTATCAGTAAATTTTTTGCCTAATGAATTAAATGCAATAATTGATATTAATTACATATTCTGATCGTTTAATTGGAATAGACATAAATCAACCACACATTTTTCTCAATGAACCCCTGTAATCCGGTTGACTCGGAGACTTATCGTGTTACACTCAGTTTCTATGTTAAAACTTGAATGATCGCAATAATCGGATTATTTAGTTATCTCGACCAGAAAGCCAGTCACAGTTACCTGAAATGTGTACAAAAGCAATGCAAATTCATCAATTAAGCAATTACGTTAAGTCATAATCACAATTTGTATACTAATATAATTTAGTGTATCGTTCAATATAACTCTTATGATGAAAATTAAAAGTGTACATTTTTATTTCAACTTTGTATATTTGAAAAAACAGATTTTTTTCTTTTTTAATCAATTAACTTTTTCAAAAACCCTCTTACTTTTCACTTAGTTTATTTTTGAACAAGTATTTAATTTTGTACAATTTTTTTATAATTTTTTTTCAATGGTGAATAATTGTTTAATCTAATATTTACCAAAAAAATATTGGTTTCAGTTTATCAAAATTTGTTTAATTCAACTAAATTTTTCTCTGAGTTATTAATAGAAGATCTTGTTTTTTTAACAAAATTTATTTTTATCAGGTAACAACACAAATTTTGCGAAAACTGCAAATGTAAAATTTTGCATTGACTGAAACTTTGTCTAAAAAATTTATATGCTCAGAAAAACAGTAAATTATGTGTTTTTGTGTGAAATGAGTCATTCAAATTTTTATTATTGGAACATGATCGGTAAAAATTTTTCTTACCGATCATGAATTCAACTGAAAATTGTGAGAATAGAGAAGAATTAGCAATAACTGCACTGACTGGCAATGCATAATAATACGTTATTAGCTGCAATCATGCATAGTCAAAATCCATACATCAGCTAACCATCGGTTCTAACTCTGCGCGAAGCTATTATTAAGCTGATTCGACAACAATTCATTCCGCTTAACAATTCCGCCATTTCTCCGTCTGTAATTTTCCAATAAAACCTTCCCTCATTTACAAACGTATCTCAATTCGCGATCCTATTCCTCCATTCAGGCGTCCTTATTGCGATATCTAGAATCAACTGAGTTTTGCTTCCTATGAAAGAAGAGTGTCAGGTTTCATGAAAATAGCGATGCGAGCGATTTCAGCTTCAATTTTTCATGTTATGCATCCATACGGCTCGTAGTTCAATTGTAAGATGAAATATCGCTGATATTTGATATATAGTTATCAAGTAATTCGCTCAATTTTTCAGCGTTCGAACTTGATTACACAAAAAGCAAATCAGTTTTGCTGTATATTCATGCTTCGTTTTATATGTTATGAGTGGAGATGAAAAATAAAATTTAGTCGTATAACTTTTGCTAAAAATATTGGTTGAATATTATTGGTGGAATGTTTTCATTTGCAATAAATTTTATGAAAATAGAAACTTTTAAATAATGAAAAAAAGTTCAATGCAAAGTTAGAAACAAATGTCATTAATTGCTTCATTTTTTTCTGGCGACATTTGTACATAAAAATAAAAATGGTTGAAAACGGTACATTTTACCGTTTTACACAGTAATTTTTTTCTATTTTGAATAGATTTCTTTTTGCTGTAGATTTCGACAGAAAAAGGTCAAGAAATTTAATTATTAATGTTTGCTTGACTTAATGAAAAAAATTCATATTGAATTTAGACATTGTAGGAATTTTACACAAAATTTTTACGGATTTTTCAAAATCGCGTTCAAGGGTTTTAAAGAGGAAGCTTTAAGCTTTAAAACCCTTGAACGCGATTTTGAAAAATTTGCATTGCGATTCGCACTGCGGCCAATATACAGACATGGTTATTTTTAACGAAAAAAGACACAATTCTGGGTGTGTGTAAAATCTATTTGTCGGCATGAATTCATCGTCTCGCTGTAATATATTTAAAATATAAACATTTCCCTGCAAAATGAGCCAAAGAGCAAGTTAAAAGGATGGAAAATAACAAAGTTATTCAATTTTTAAGAAAAAATGCATTTTTACGTACTTTTACATTAGTTTTACTTATACAATGAATTTGTGCGTATTTTTTGAAATCGCGTTCAAGGGTTTTAAAGAGGAAGCTTTAAGCTTTAATTTAAAAAAAATTGCAGCTTATTTGATTGGATAGATTGGAAATAGCATCATTCCAAAGTTCACCTTTTTTTTACAATTTTTCAGGTGAACTCAGACTTTTGACCGGTACTGTAAATAACAGATTTTACTGAAATTTTCATTATTCCAATTGAACGGATTTCTCCGAGTACGTAATTAGCTCTCCAACGTGGATTAGGGGAGAATTCGGTTCCAGATGGACGGAAAAGAGTTCGCCACGAAACGTAATTTGGCGAAAGTCTCGGTCACGTGGCCACGCAGTGTTCGCAGAAAAAGGGAAGCCTTGGGGAAAAGGGCTTATTTTTCTGCACCACCAGAAGGGTGTAACGCGAAACGAAATTAACTTGGGGTGGAACCTGCGAATGATTTTTGTGGCAAACATAGAACTCTAAAAGACGGATTGTTGGCAAACGTATGTTAACATATAACACAGTTCTATTCACCGGAATATAAAATTTGTCAACAGCTTCATTCCACAGAATCAACGTTTGATTGATGAATTCGACAATGTCGGGAAATAGAGTTTTGTTATTTCAATTGGTAAAATAAACTAACGTAGGATAATTTGAATAAGAAACAAAAGAGCAAATGAAATCCGTTCATGAAATTCGAGCACCGGTGAAACACAATCAGTGTTTTTAAGCTTTTATATAACTTTATACACGCTCGAAGTTTTCCGTGTTAAAATTAAAATGAAATATAGAATTACGGAGCGTTCGAATGGAACGCGCTAAATAATTGTTAATAAAGTATGACTTGGCTACGCGTAGTTATATTTGTGTTTTCTGAATAAACACCGCGTACTTGAGGGATCAAAATTAATATTAGTAGGAAATAATCGGGCATTAAAAATGCATTAAGTAATGAACAATGGTACTAACGCTAAAACCGTCTCTATTCTCTCGCGAGCGCGGGTATAATTTTCACATTCATATTTTTCTTTCGAACGATCCGAAGCCGAGCGTGCAGCGTATTTGCATACCATTAACGTGGGAGATTTTTCTGCGGCACAAGACTCGCGTCTATAATAATTTCATACTTTAAAATACATTTCCCATGGCTTGGCTTTCTAAAGATCGCTGTCACCGCGGACAAACAAGGCCTCTTTTCATTTATCTGCCTCAAGAGGTTCCCGAAAAGCATTCTCCTCGGCAGAAGAGCTTGTTGAGCTCACAAATACGCTCCAAACACAGCCGCGTGTGTGCCCAACGTCTTCTAATTCTGTTTTCACGTTGTCCTCATTGTCCTCGCGGATGTTTATTCAAACAGCCCCGATTGATATATTTTTTCGCCTCTTATCCGCGCGCGGCTAGTTTTCATAACCGATGTCACATTACATATACAAACAGACTGACACTGACCTGCGAGCGACGGGTTTATTTAACGATCGCTCTGACAGCGGGTAATAGTGTAATTTCTTCTAAACTGTTGCAGCTGCAAACGTGACCGAACAAGAGTTTGCTGTGTGAGTTAAACGACCGATCTCTTATTTGACAATGTTTGTTCTCGTTGACGTAATAAGCAAATGCAATTGAGGGAATTCGAGTGATGGAAATAGATGTTTATTTTGATTTCAGATTTACAGGGTGAAAAAATATAAAATTAGAACAAGTTTGCTTTAATCTGTTTCTTTGAAACTTTTAAGAACTCAGTGATCTTAAAGGTACTCTAACTATTTATTGTAAAATCAAAGCTAACAGAAGTTTGAATTTTGAACACTTGATTGGAACTTTGAACATTATGTTTAAATTTTAGACAATGGAGTAAAACTTCGAATATTATGTTTAAACTTGAAGTCAGGATTTACAATTTTGATTTCAAATAAAAATGTTTGAGACAAAATTTGATAAATTTCACTGCAGAAGTCACTTTTTAACTGAAGACTAAAGCTTGTGATTCAAAATAAATTTTGAAACTCATTATGCATTTTTATGTGAACTTCTTCAATCAAACATTAACTTATGCATTCATTTGAACAGATAGTTTTAATACAAGACTAATTTTACGATACAATGTTCATAATTCAAATCCTCATTTACAATGTATTGTAAATTGCACGTAGATTGCAAAGTGCAGCATTGTCAAGCCGATATCCGAGTGATTGTGTAAAACGTAATTCGTTTTTCAGGCGATACGGGTAATCATGTATTTGATATGAATGTGCAAATGGCAATTAGTAGAGCATTTGCATGTGGAACAATTTGTAAAGTTAATTTGCAAAATAAATGAGCGGTTGATTTCGGGCATCGGATACACGCCGGTATCCCATCGGGTTTTTATTATTGTATTCACTTAACCGCATGAATAATTGAACCGAGCAGAAGGTTCGAGCGCGACATCCGCACCTGAGCTCGAATACATAGCTAATGCGCTGCGGACTGCATAAACTTTGATATCGATCACGTCGGGCGTACGGTAATTTCGCGAAGTTGATATTTGGCCAAGTGGGAGTGAACTTAGTCCTAAATACAAACCTAGGGTGCCGTCCAGGGGGAACTGGTGTCTGTCACTCCGGGGCGCCCGGGAACGCAGGTCACAGGTGGTGAGTCCGTCGGTCGCGATGCCGTCTTCCGGGAGATAAGGCGGCCTCGGGGGGGGTGGCACGAAACTACCAATCACGGCCCAGAGGGAATCCACGTCGTTGCCGATTCCCGTGTAATACAAGAGTTCCTCCTCCGCCACGCCGGCGAACCAGTCCATGTCGTTTACACTCGGATTAACGGTATTCGTGCTGGTGCTACTCGAACCCGCTACCGTCACCTAAAACCAAAAACCATTAGTTAGTCAAACTCTCGTGTTACTGGCAAAATATACGCGAGCCGCTACTTTTCCGCGCCGCCTAAAAATATCTTTGCTCGCGCGTAAAGATACTTTGAAACGACGCGAGACGAACATTTCTCGCTGAAAGGATTTCTCTTGGACGTTCGAGTATGTCGACGCTCCGGACGAAGAACATCACGTTTCAAAATTTAAACAAAAAACATCACGTTTCAAAATTTTGATGAAAACCATTACGTTTTAAAATTTAGCTGAAAAACATCACGTTTCAAAATTTAGCTGAAAAACATCACCTTTTAAAATTTGGCTGAAAAACATCTCATTGTGAAATTTCAAAAATTTTGAAACGTGATGTTTCTCAGCTAAATGTTGAATCATAATGTTTTTCATCTAAATTTTGAAACGTGATGTTTTTTTAGCTAAATTTCAAATCATAATGTTTTTCAGCTAAATTTTGAATCGTCATGTTTTTCATCTAAATTTTGAAACGTGAGATTTGTCATCTAAATTTTGAAACGTGATGTTTTTCAGCTAAATTTTGAAATGTGAGGATTTTTACGTGAATTTTGAAACGTGAGGTCCTTTACCCAAATGTTTAAGCATGATGTTCTTCGTCTAGGGCGCCAATTTAGAGCAACGATTTTGCGCGTTTTTCCTCGCCGACTTCCGGCTTTTAATCCCGACCACTTTATTTGCATTAGCAGCGTTTAAACGCCCGTCGTACGTTACGCCTCGGTCTATCCGTCAAAATACCGCTACCAAGTTAGCGGCAAACTTTTTTATCCCTCCAAAGTTCGAATAATAAATATCGATAAAGGTAAATGAACGGCCACGCGACGCGGATTAAGAAATATCCTCCAACTTCGGTAAACGGTCCGCGACGTCATAAAAATCGAACCATCCCGTCGGTTATAAATATCAATCCACGTTTTAAGTTCGCATAATGTGCCCGACTCTGGGCGTTTATGAAGTTTAACGATTTTCGGAATAAAAATAGCAGTTTTATTGAACTTCGGGGACTTTATTTATCGCGCGGCGTAATTGAAATATCCGGTTTAACGGCGCTTAAAAAGAATCATTACATTTCGTACGTTTCCTAATGAAATATGTATTTGCAACTTTAGAGTGTAAAATGCTAAAAAACACGAGGTAGATACAGGCAAATGAAAAAGGCAAACGAAAAACGGTGCTAACACTTCGGGAAGACGACGGTTCTGTCGTCCCTTGTAGGTATTTCTGCATACACGACCGTTCTAACTCCTACGACAAACACTGGACGTTGTAATGCGCGGACGATCGCAAACAAGCTGTCCTCGTGCGCAATGTTCTCCGTGTCCCCCCTCCCCCGCCGCCTTTCGTCAACATTTCGCTCTTATCTTCGACTCGGTTCGGTCTTCGCGGGAGAACAGGTATTGGAACTACACGCCACGGCTTAATATTGCTTCATTATAAGCCGAGATAATATTCCGTTCGGTAATGTTCGCGATACGCTTTTT
>JABFPQ010000840.1:0-10003 GCA_022817265.1 Masnerella sp. ZL-2020 | reverse complement strand
GGTATTCGCCCTTTTTCCCGAGCGCCGCGGAAAAGTAGATTACTGTCTGAATTTGCCACTTGAGCAATTCAAACCGAGTACGAACAATGGCGGTTCGGCGGAAAGCGTTTGATTAATACAAACGAAGCCGCGCGTAACGAAGTTGGATATTTTCGGGAAGTTTCGTCGTAGAAAGTTTGACGGCGATTAATAACTTGTTACTTTCGGAAATGTTAATGCGAAATAAGCCGGTGTAGGTGACGTGTGACGAAAGACGCGATTGGACGTCGACGCGTTCGCGCCCGGGCGCGGCAGACGGTTTGTATTTCAAATTTAAAAGCATTCGACAATGGGCGCGTTTCATATTGTTGACTCAGTCGAGGAGGCAGTGCCGAAAGAAAGAGGGAAAGTGCAAAAGCGTCCACCGACGAGAGCCGAGTTTTGTAAGCCACTGCAGACAATTTCCACGGCACTCAATAGCTCCGGGCTCTTAAAATAAATTATTCCTCGGATGAGCGGGTTTGCTTATTTTTTGTAATCCCGCGAGCAAACCCGTTACCAAGATAAACATAAACATAAAAGTAATCCCAATTAAGCGATACTTGCTAAAAAAATGGGTCATTTTCGTAGTCTGAATTTAAGATACAACCTATAGTCAACAACAAGTTGTAAATTGTACGATTTTTCATACAGATAAAAACGTTTTCGGAAATTTTTCGAACTAGGCTCAAAGTATTTATAATCGACAATAAATTACTGAATTTGAAATAAACATTTCGGAGATTCTTAATACATTTTAGATCGAGTTTGTCATTAACACAAGATCTGATTTCAAAAATGTTTTTCAAACGTCAATAATTTCTATTCTATTTTGCTAAAGTACATGAAGTTCAGCGAAAAATAAATAAGAATTATTATTTTTAGTGTACTATCTCATTTCTCGACAAATATGACCAACCAAGCCTTAATCAAGGAAGAAATTAATGACCGTGTTAAGTTAATGAAAAAGCGGAGGGAGCTGGTGCTACGACTTTGTAAAATTTATTCCATTTTGCAAAATTATAAAAGGAGATATCGCTGAAGATTGGACTACGCGACGTAATAAATGTACCGAAAAAGTGGTTTCACGCGCAAGCACGCGCACGAATCTTACTCTATTACATTCTCTAATTCCTGGCGAACCGCTGGTGGAGCGATGAGTTTTGTCGGCAGTCTTTCGGCTTTATCGAAAATCAATGTGTTTACGGGCACTTTGAGAACGCGCGGCGGGTTTATTTTTTGTAGATAGATTAGGTTTCTACTTTTACATACTTCTCGGCCAAAGGTAAGCGGACTTTAGCCGTACTTGTAACACGTGTTGTAATTCCGTCCGAGGCTTAAACTTTTATTGCTCCGCGTAACGATATTCACTTCTATGTAAGACGTTACGATCGCATCATCTGTTGGATTTCACGAGAGAATCGCGCTTGTGTTGCCGAAGTCAACTGCGACTGTTCGACGCGCACGGACACGCATACAAATGCATTTGAATCGAGTGACATTAGTCGCGCAACAATTTCCACGGCTTTGACAATTTCTCATACCCGCGCGCATTTCCTAGTCTTCTTTATCGGCACTTTCCAGCAGCCTCGCGCCATGCTTTTCACCTCTACTCGCTGCCGCGATTGTCCTGCTTTACTTTATAAAATGAGACGCTCCTGTTTTATGCTTAAATTGTATAAACATCTGTAATCAACTAGAATACTTGACTTAATGGCTCTTTCAATTTCGGAACATTTTGTTCTAAAAAGCAAATTAGACGCAGTGTATGTTTAATTAGAATATACAATTTAAAGCCAGAAGCTGCAGATACAATTCAAATTAATTCTAAATATTTATTAAAAACATGGAAATTTCTGTACACTGATATAATGGTTATTATGCTAATTTATTTAAAAGTTACGAAACAATTATTTAATTGTTTCGTAAAAATAAATTTGTTGGCAACAAAATATTGCATTATGACGAAATGAAAAACTTGCAGAATTATTTTCAGTTACAAACAAAAAACAATCTCAACCATATTGCATTGGGATACCCAACTTCGACCGATAAAAATTGTTCGATGATTTACGTGGGTTGGCTTGGGTTTTTATCGATCTGCATGTCACCGATGACACGCTTATTTTACAATATTTATAACTTAGTATCGTCGAAGACATTGGAAAGTCCGACATGGCAGTGATGTCATTTGTAAAGTGCAAATGGTAACAGTCGCACTTCCAATACACGTTGTTCAGTTCGGCTGTCAAACCTACATGTCGTGCAAAGCATTCACATGGCTAATCTGCGCGTCACGGTATCGTTTCGCTACGAACCCGTAGAGACAGTTCGATATTTCTCTATTCGATATAACGGCGTTTCCGAGCACCTTATTTTTCGCACGCGATTGCCTTCGTTCGAAATCGCAGAAACTCGACAGCCGCCGCCACACATACGTATCCAAAAATTTAGTAGGCAATTTCTGATATTTTGAGACTCGTGTAACTTTTCTAAGAAAACAGTAGTTTGATATAACTTATATTAATTTTTATTATTGAGTAAATTTTATTTCTCTATTTTTGGTGCTATAATTTTTGCCACCCAAGATATTGACTTTAAGTGGCTCAAACATAATGGCTTGGTTAAAAAACCAATAAAAGTTGAAATTTTGGCAAAAAATTTTTTTCAAAATTTTCACTATTTTGGTTGATTTTTTAGCAAAATCGAATTCCTTTGGCAAAATTTATAGTTTTTCTGACGAAATGCAAGATTTTAAGCCAAAAATACATAAAAAAGTCGAGAATTCGAATAAAATATTGTTTCGAAATTTTTTAAAAAATCTGAAGAGACCTTGAACTGAACCCTTGACACTTTTTAGGTCCAACAATTTTTTTTCGACTTCTTGACCTTTATATTGTTTCCTTGTATCACTGAAATTTCTTTTAAATTTCAGTGATACAAGATTTAAGAAAATTCATCTAGGCTTTTTAATTGCAGGCTAACTGTTACATTTAAGAAAACTGATAAATGCCTACAGAGGTACTAGATCAAATTTTTACGTCGGCACGATTAATGCGGTCGTTTATCATCCTTAATTCCATTAGCACGCATTTTGCAAATTATTCCGATGTCAATTGAGTTATTTTGCGCGCGGCTATTCCTCGTGAAAAGCCTCGTTATTAATTAACGCGACGAATTTCGCTCGACCGAGTTCATGCCGCCGTAGCCTGTTTCAATTTTCTTGACTCTTCTTCGTCTTCTCATTTTCTTCCCCATGGCGACTCTCGAGACAGATGAAACGAGCACGAGATGATACTTGCGAATTCGCCCGTGCTCCGACGTCGCCGCGCTACACGGCTCCACAATTTGCATTAGGCGACCGAATTATGCCAAATTTATGTCGGCGGACACTTTAGAGCCAGCGTGCCACGTATCCCGGGCCTCTCGCATCGAGCACTTATGGCAATTCTCGACGGCTAATGTTCGTATCCCATTTCTGTCCCACTATCTCTTTCTTCTTATTATATTCCGTTGCTATTGTATAATACCGCCCTCACTTCCCGCATACATCCGCTACTGCCTCGCAGGAATGCCCCGTCCGGGCTTTATGCAATTATTGCCATAGGTTTAAAGGATTGTTATAAGGCGTGAGTTATGCCGCGACTGAAATTGTTCTCCGTACGATCGTATTACGGAATGGCTGCGTTTTTCACTTCTCTTATTCGAAAATTCTATGAATTTCAAATCCTGAATCGATTTACACGAATTCCTTTTAACATACTTTAGTAGGATTAACCAATTTGTTTTTTATAGTTTGTTTAAATTCTTTATTTGAAGAAAAAATGTTTTCAGTAGTTTTGTCAACATTTGGAAAGTTATTGACATTTATTGCCTGAAGTTTAAATGAGAAATACAGCGATTACTATATTTCCTATCAACTTTACTTTCAGTAGTTTAATTATCGCGAACAATTGATCGAATTTATCTAGGAGTTTGTGAACTTTAGTTAAATGACTAATAAAACGTTCGCAATCCGGAGAATCACAGGTACTTTTGAATTCAGACGTGAAAGTGCTATCTATTGTCAATAGATTTATTTTGCTCGTACATTAAGGCACGAATGAAGCTTGAATGCAGTAAAACGATAAATGTTAGAAGCAGTTTAAAATTGAAAATCATCGTTTATCTGCTGTTTCAACATTTGTTAAATAATTGTTATAAACAACTGACATATGTTATATTTAATTTTCTATTCATTTCCATTAATAATAAAAAAGTTAAAAACAATTTATTTCCGAAAGATTGAAAGTAGTTTTTTCGACCACAGTTCAGGTATTTAATAACAGAAAGAAGGAAAGCTGTATTTCTTCTGAGCGAAAAATTAAAATTATTTGCTAATTTTGTGTCGGTAAATAATTATACTTAAGTTTTCTTCTCACGCTGAAACTTGAGAATGTTAGATGGTTTGATGAAGTTTCGGACAAGTTGTTGGAAAAGTGCGAGGAAAAAAGTTTGAAAAGTATAAAAGGATTGTTGTAACTTACTTTTTTGCCGTCTAACTCGTGAGTACCTTGTGCTAGTACTTTATCTACGCTAGCTGGATCTGCGAATGTGATGAATCCGAAGCCCCTGCAAGAAAAAAGAAATTCATTTCATTAAATCATTCGACAATGATTTACACAAATATGTTACAAAATGCGAATTTATCATAAATCTTTATCATCTACAAATTGAAAAGAATCTGTGAAAACGAAAGTACAAAAATCTCAGCATGTATAAATATTCGTAAAATATTCGAAAATCATATTTATTCAAATATATTTCGATGATATTTTATGAAAAGTAAACATGATCATAAACATATGATCATGTTTATCACATCATATTTATAATTTTTTTGTGCTATAAAAAGATTGAGCAAAAGGGTTAAGTAACTTGAGCAAGATACTGACACTCGGCTTATTTATGTTATGCCATTGTAATATTTCAGACGTATACCCTTAATTAATTCGACTATATGCTAACAGAAATATGTATGAATCACGGTATGCATGAAGATTTGTCTTTTGACTGAATTCAAGCTCACCGCATATTATATATCGTAACATAAGAACGCGTGGGAGCTGAGACGGAAGAACGCTATGAGGCAAAGTTAACCACTCAAGTGAAACAAATATTGACCATCGCAAGCCATAAATTCCGCTCGATATACTGTGTGTACAAATGTGTTAAAGAGATACTTCTCATTTGGGGCCCGGGGACGTTTCTGAAAGAATAATGCAGTCAAAGCGCTTCCAATGGTTTCATATTTTATGCTTCAATTTGTCAAAAACACGTGCCGAGCAAATTTAAACATCGGCGAAATTAATAATGAACGGCACGAAAGATTTTAATTTTTCAAAAGCGAATAAAAGCGCCAAACAATATAGCATACTGCATTTTGCAACGCTCTTATTTGTTGAGTAGTTTCGCACCACTTTACAAATGTAAAAACGGCTTCACGCCTCGTCGTTAGATTTCATCTATACGCTGAGGAACCTTCGAACATCTTTTCCTTATTTTACGTTCGCATCTTCTCCTTTTATCGATGCACCCGTTTCTCTGGTCTTTATTTATGCAACGTTCTACCTCAATTGCATTTTTCACAAATACTTAAGCTGTAAAATATCACGGAAGATGTCACTGTACCAAATAACAAATCGAATCACCCATTCAATGTCACTGACATTACAATATAGTTAAATCGACAAATGTTGTATTCCAGTAGGTAAATACAGTGAAATAAAATGGAAAATCTTTGCAGAATATAGTTGTCTCAAGAATTTATGTCGAAAATATTGTATTTCTTTTATTAAAAAAATTCTTTAATAAAAATTTCTAATTTCAGTTTTTAGTTTGAAGTGAACATAATAAAATGTTTTAAATAAGAAAACTTTGTTTATTCTACTTGATTAAATAATCTTCGAATATCAACAAACAAATTCATCACAGTGTACTTCAATTTTATCTCAACTACTCTTAAGTACACTTTTTTTAGAATTTAATGCCCGTGAAGAACCTATTTAACAATAGAACAGGTTGATGGCAAAAATCGGGAATATCGACGAATTTTTTACTGAAATTTGAGAATAAAGTGTTTAAACGGAGTAGACGTCGATAATGCGTATCGACGTTCTTGAGTGACGAATATAGAAGCTACGTTGAACGTCGTGTCTCGATGAAGCAGAGGGGCAGAGGAAGGAATATCGTTTCATGGTGGAACGGCCATTCAAAGGAAAGCCGTTAATGCTCTAGTAGATTAAGTAAACTGATGATGGAAATATAGTTCGCTCGCCAATTTTTATCAAATTCTTCGAATAATTTGATCTCAAAGTAATGAATAACTGAAAAGGATTATAAAAGTTTGCTGCGAGTCATTTTGCATTGATTATGCGCTTAATTTTCTTTGATTATCGGCATTGTTAACAGTCGACCATATTTCTGAACGTTATGTCAATAAACGGAGAGAAATAATGCTTCGATATTGATATAACTAACTGCGACGTCGTGGAAATTCGGCGGTGGGCTGTTTCGCAGCATCGGATGACATTTCCAAATTTTCGTAGTACGTGGCGAAGTACAATCGCAACAAACGAGTGGTTGCTGAATCGGCAGTCGTCCAATCAACATCAAAACACCAAACAGTACGACACCAAACACCGCTAAAATACCGAATAACAGAGCACATTGAGGCACACGCACGCCCAAACAATTGCAAACAGACTGCTTTATTCGCGTTGTTTTATGTATTGTGTGTTTTGTTTCAAATTCACTTTTTACACGTACCGCTATCTATTGTTATTCTCCAAATGAAAAACGCGGCAATCAAAATATTCCTTTCGATCAAGAAAGGTGATTTTAACCGGCTGCGTTTAAAAGGCTTCAAACATGTTAAATAACGAGTTGCGAACAGTCGATCGCATCCTCCATCGATAACACGCCTTTCGGCAAATTATGCCCGATGATACATTATTTTTTACCGTCACAACCGAATGTCCAAATTTGTTGCGTTTCATATTCAAAACACGTTCGTTCGGACTATAGGTACCTTAATAATAATCAATTCACATTTATGACGTCATCATTGTCAGCAAATTCTATATAATAAAAATAAAAATAATTCCCGCAAGCGAATTTAAAAAATATCGTGTTTTTACAATAAAAACTGGAGCTACAAGTTTCTTAATTCAAGTCGTCACTGTCTCAATTTCAGAATTTCAACCAAAGGCTTACTTTAAGACACTTTTGTAGCACTAGTTTCAAAAGTTTTTATGTAAAATTTCTCGTGCATTTATACGGCACTTTAACGGTACTGCCAATATTTTCTATCCTTTTCCATTCGTAGCAATTCAGTCGACACGACTGTAATGCAGAGTTTCGTTATTCGATGTGTATCGATACCTTTTTATTTCCGACTCCTGATTCAAATCAACTGGTTCTCCCACTCGCTCTTCCTCGCTCGTCTCGCTCATGTTACACGAACAAGATTTCAGAACGCCTGAATCGGTCGAGTTGCATAGATCCAACGTGCTTGATTACACGAAAGAGATACCCAGGTATCGATTAAGTTCAAACTACAACGGACCCCAAGCGGTAACCTTGATTGGCAAAAAATAAGTCACGACTTATATTAAACCAGCGATTGTCACGATCACAATATCTATTTACAATAACAATGAGGTTACTGCTTTATCTTGTTTATCCTGGAAATTCAGATAAAAAAATTGGAGTAGGTCAAGTTTTGTCATAAATAATCTCTTCTGAAATTAAAAAAAATTTTTGTCTTCGATAAAGGTTCTCATTTATTAATTAATCATGATCAAGAAAAGTTTATAAAAAATGTTTTTACTCGTAGCAAAAATTTTTTCTCTCGCTTCAAATTAAATTTTTTAATTACTAACTAAACTTTTCGAATGAAAATGTTCAAATTATAATAAAAAATTTAAAACACATAAAAAATGTTTACAATTCTAATAATGAAAAAATGTACAGGAAAATGAATTTAGCTAAATCATTTATTAGAATTTTCAAACAAATATATAAACACAAATTTTTTTCACTCCGAACAATTACAATTTTAATAATGAAAAAATATGCAAATATTAACTAGGGTCAACCGGGGTAACTGTGACATGATGGGGTAAATGTGACACATCGATCTGTAATGTTGAGAATTAATTATTATTCATTTGGTTAATGATTTTTTAACAGTTTCAACCTTAAATATTAAATTAATATTAATATTATCAATTTTTTTCCATTTAAGTGAGAAAAAATTAAGTGTCACAATTACCACGGTTGACCCTATTCAAAATAAAAACAAATTAAAATGATTTCACCCAATTCATTTAATGGAATTTCTAAATGATAATACCCGTCCAAGGAGTCAAAAAGACATCTTACGTAAACTTTTTGCATCGACAAAAAGTTCTTTGTCTATTATATACCCCGAGCGAATTGTATTATTGATAAAAGCTGACAACAAGCCAATTTCCTCGGCATCAAAGAACAGTGTCCCGAACGACAAGTGGGTTAAAATTCGCCGTCGTGCATGTTTCCGGCTGCTGAAAAAAATGTACGAACGCGTTCGGCGATCGCACGCATGAGTTGGATTCATTTCAAGAAGCGACGGAGAATAAAAGTTGGAACGTATCCGGGGGTTAAATTGCGGGAGGAAGTAGCTGACACTGGGAAGTTTTGGTCGCACAGCACTTGTCACACGGGCGTTCTGTGTACGTGAATAATCTATAAAAGGCTGAGTGCGCTGGGATGGCGGCTGCCGACTTGTCCCTTGTCTACTTGAACACGGCTCCACCGATCCTCTACTTTTCAATCCCCGCGCACTCACCGGCGCGCCTCGCTCAAGAAGCACCCTCGTTCCCAGCGAACGCCGTTGTCACCATCCTAGTCAACCAAGAGTTTCAAGCTAAGTTGATGGCGTGTATTTGTTTGTCACGCCTCTTACTTTTGCCGGGAACAAAGATTTTTCCGGTTTATTCACCAGAGTTACGTTTTACTGCTGGTGAGGAAAAAGCGCGACGTATGAAGGGATTGGACTCATTGTAACGGGATTAACCAACCGTCGATGGCGATGTCAAGATTAAGTTATTACCTCTGGTCTTTTGAAATCACTTTTCTGTGGATGAACGGAAATCCTCCTTCGTGTATCAATACGAAATTAATTTATGTCTTTTATTATAGTTTTGAACTAGTTCAAATAACATTTTTTGTGATTTCTTAGTTAAAATAAGATTAAATTTATTTGTTTGTATTCCGAAAGTATTATTTTTTTGTAATTGAAAAAAGTATCACATTGTATATGCCGACGTCTGTTTATGTTTTGTAAATTGTGTTTGGGTCAATTTCTAATTAGAATAACAGACAATTCAATGTTGGACAAATAAATAGGTCATTGTTGAAATGGGTCTAAATTAAAAATAATCATTTTTTTGATAAATGTATATTTTACATGTTTTAGGGTTCACTCACATGCTTACTATAATATTGAAAACAATATATTTTCCCTATTATCACGACATCAAATTTTAAAGTTACAAATACCCTTCCATTCATAAAAAAATATGAAAAAATGGGAATCTGAATTTGATTCATTCAAATATAATAATCTTGATAAAAATGCATAAGACCATAGTAATTAAACCCTGCACAAATTTCCACAATGAAACCCGAATCAAAAAATGCTATTTTGACCATCGCAAGGATAATACCTTAACCGTCCAGCGAATATTCATAGCCATTCCGGCTGCTGAATATTGTCCGAACATGGGCCGTGATTTAGGGCTCCCAGTTTGTTTGGACACGAAAATATTTGCGCTGAAAATAGCTGGCGGGGACCAAAGAAATAATGCGACGGGTTCACGTAATTGTTAGAATCCGGACACTCTTGGTAGGCTCAAAAGAAAATTTACAGCAATTGCCTCGGAGGGCGGCGCACGTGCACGCG
>JABFPQ010000839.1:0-10005 GCA_022817265.1 Masnerella sp. ZL-2020 | reverse complement strand
TAAATAAAAATACTTCACAAAACATTATGGCTTTAGAAGCCGAAATTCAAAATTTAGAATAAAAAACAACTCAAGATCAAAGTAAAGAATTAAACAGTAATATAGAAAATGATGAACAGATAAAAGAATTAGATAAGAAAATAGATAATTTAGAGAACGATTCAGAAAACGACAGTAACGCAATTTTTCAGACAAAAGATGACGTACCAGCTAACAACAAAAGTGACATTGAACTTGATGATAACAAGATGTCATTTTCTCGTTTTGAAACTACAATTACAGATAGGAAAATTATCAATGTAGATGAATTACCAGAAGTAGAACTTACAAATGAAGAAAATCCTTTATCAGATAATTATAATCGTTTTTTAAAATTAAATAAAGCTATGTTATGGCATGTTAGGATGGGACATGCTTCCATAGAGTATTTGCGAAAATTACAAGACATATGGAAAGATAACAAGGAACTTCAATCGGTCAATTTTAAAGACTTTACATTGGACTGTGAAATATGTGCAATCGCGAAGTTACAAAAATTACCATTCAAAAACAAAAGGTCACGTGCAACTAAACCACTACAAATTGTTCATTAAGATGTGATGGGCAAAATATCTCCAGCAACTTATCCCACTAAATATCAATATATTTCTGTATTTATAGACGATTATTCGCGGTTAGCTTTAGCGTATCCCATAAGAACAAAAAATGAAACGGGTTATTGCTTAGAACAATTTATTAAAAGTACCAGAAATTTATTAGGACGGGACGAAAAGTTTTGCTATCTTAGATCTGATCAGGGCACGGAATTTACGGGTGGCTATACGGCTGAAGTCTTGAAACGAGAGGGTGCAGAACATCAGATGGCATGTCCTGACACACCTCAACACAATGGAGTGTCAGAAAGGTTCAACCAAACAATTCAGAAAAAGATTAGGGCGCTTATTTTTGATTCTAAACTACCGTTAAACATGTGGGATTTAGCTTTGAATGCTGCGGTGTATGTATATAATAGAACTCCACATAAATCTATAGATTTCAATATTCCTTTGTCAAAATTTGCACCACAATATCATTATGATATAAATCAAGAGCGATTTGGTAGTATGGCATATTGGACGGTTACGCGCAAACCTGAGTCAAAATTTTCAGCGAGAGGTATACGAGGTGTTATGGTAGGATATACTCCTTCAGGATATATACTTCTAAATCCTGAAAGTGGCAAATTCTTCGAATCGCGCAATGTAAGATTTAATAAAAAATTGGTATATGGAGACAAATTTAAACGTGACTCAATTCAATATTGGCCCAGTCCCACTGAAGCGATTGACTTGAACGACTGGTTTAAAATTTTTGAATCAAACAACATTGAACAACAAAAGAATGAAGAAAATTCACAAAGAACGGAGGGAGAGAAATTAATAAAAAAAGGAAGACCTTGTAAACGACAGTTACCAACGGAGAAAGAACATGATAATCAACAAAAACAAAAATTACAAAAGACAATGATGAGAGAACCCTATTACACTCGTAGTAAGAACATTAAAGATACAAGTTTTGAACAAAATGCTTATTTAACGACATAGTTACCGAAAGATTCGAATTTCCTCAGATTGATAAAGAATTTGAACGAACAACAAACACACAGGAAAATGACCTCCTACACGTTTTCTTTGCCAATATAAACAATGATCTACTCAGTTATAAAGAAGCAATAAATTCGAATGATAAAAATGAATGGTTAAAAGCAATTGATGATGAACTGGGAGCAATGCAGAAAAACAATGTGCGGACTATGGTAGACAGACCAACGACGGATAAGCAAGGTAAACGACCGAATATTATAGATTCCAAGTGGGTGTTTAAACGAAAAGGACAAGACATTGGAAATTTGAAATATAAAGCACGATTAGTAACGAGAGGATTCAAGGATAAAAATACATACGATGTAAAAGAAACGTACGCTCCAGTCTCGAGATTGACTATGGTTAGATCGGTATTTGCAATAATTAACTATTATGACTTAGAAGCAGTTCAACTAGACGTAAAGACGGCATTTTTAAACGGGACGATTGAAGAAGAAATCTTTTTAGAAATTCCTGAAGGAATGAATGTTTCAAAAGAAAACAGAAAAACAAAAGTACTTAAACTACAAAAAGCATTATATGGACTTCGTATTAGTCCTAAACGGTGGAATGAAAAATTTACGACGGTTGCTAAATCCATTGGGTTAGTAAATGATTTAAACGATCCGTGTTTATTTTTTTGTAAGACTGAAAATTCGATAACAATTCTGTTGATTTATGTTGACGATATGTTATTAGCTAGTAACGACAGTGTAAAACTGAAAGAAGTAAAAACAAAATTAATGAACGCCTTTGAGATGACAGACATGGGAGAACCAAAAACATTTTTAGGCATGAATATAAGTCGAAATAGAGAAACAAAAACGATCAGTATAAATCAAGAAGAGTATATCAGAAAAATAATTACAAAATTTGGATTTGATCAAGAACATCCCAAAAACACTCCAATGATTACTCGTCAAGTTGCAAATAAAGATAGAAAACAGCGAGAACAAGACCATGAAAACGAAAGTTCAGATAATATTGGAGAAACGATATGTACACCGTTTAGAGAAATGGTAGGCAGTTTACTTTATTTGGCTGGTTCAACGAGACCAGATATATCATATGCAACAAATGTACTTAGTAGGCATCAATTAAATCCTACAGAAAACGAGTGGAAAATGATTCAAAGGGTGTTTCAATATTTGAAGGGAACTGTAACGATAGGTTTAAAATATCTAGGCAGACGAAGTGATATGATAGCATACTCGGACTCAAGTTTTGCAGATTGCAAAAATTCTGTATCAACGTGTGGATATATCGTACGACTATTTGGAGACACTATTGCATGGAAAACTAGCAAACAAAATTATGTAGCACTTTCTACCTGTGAAGCAGAATATATCGCCATGAGTCTTGCTTGTCAGGAGATAGTTTCAATAGATAGATCACTTTCATCACTCTTAAATAGAAGCTTTTTACCTGCAAGTCTAAAGTATGATAATCGAGCGGCAGGTATTTGTGCAAATAAGAACGGTGGTAACAAGTTACGACACATGACAGAGATACATTGTGATTATATTAAAGAATGTGTAAATTTAAATAGAGTTAAAACTGAATGGGTTTCGTCAAAGGAGCAACTTGCAGACATAATGACTAAACCCCTTTCATTTGAAATACATAAAAAATTAGTAGAAAAGATTTTAAATAATGAGTGTTTTCAAATTACGACAGTTTAAAATTTACTAACGATATTTTACTTATTTTTCAGAAACATGAATACAAATAATAAATCCATTTAACGACAGTAAATCTGTGATACAATCACCTACAAAATATTATTTTAAGTTATAAACTACGATCTTTGTTCACTATTATTATTAATAAATAAGTTTATTTTATGTTATGCGACTGAAATTTTGATCTTCGTTCACTATTTTATAAGTTTATGTTATGTAACGTGACTCCTTAAATATAAAAATGTAATCATTAATTAAGTATTTATGTTTTGAAATGCAAAGACTGTTATAATAAACAAGAAATTAAATATGTGATATAGAATGACTGATTAATTTGATAAAAGAAGAGATTTGCCAAAATTATAAAATATTGAAAATGTAAAAAAAGAATGAAAAATGTAAGATTCCGATAAATTTGAAAATATTTAATCTTGGAAATATTGGAAATTGTCCTGATGGAAAAAGTCTTAGGTATAATTCGGTCCTTGCCTATTTAAATAGACCATCTTGTACAATATTGAATATTAGTCGTTTTTGAAAAATTTTGTCTTTGAATCAAGAATTTAAATCTTGAATCAAAATTTCTAAAAAATAGACCTTCAAAAGTGAATATATATTTTTAATAAATTATTCAAAATGCAGATGTGTAATATTTTTATAAATAATTTTTATCTATATTAATCAAATTTGAAAAATTTACTATTTGTTTAATCAATCAATTTTTGCAAAATTCGTTAAATTTCATAAAAATGTCTCTGATAAAAACGAATTACATGTCTTCTCATCTTTTTACTAAATAATATAAATGAAAAAATATGATACATCAAATATTCATTTTCAAATTAATTAACCATTTTCTTTATTAAACAGGAATGGGGTCTAACAAAAGACGGCCTAATAAAACATCACGACCTCTGCCTGCCATTGCCAGTATACACGAAAGGAACCACGTTGCTGACGCAAATTTGCGACGGAAATGAGAACCAGAGGTGTCGCCACCTGGAAGGTGGTTTAATATGTCACGCCCGTATCTCAGTGTGCTTGGACTCGCGTCTCCACACGCAACGTGGCATCACTGCCGAAAAATTCGACTCCAATGCCAAAACTCTGAGGTGGCAATTTTACAACCATGGCCATTAACTTGGGCGTGTCGAGTTTCCGCCGCTGGCGGCGCTAGGGTTCTAAGATGGACAAAATGGAAATGTTCCCACAATCAATAAAAATTGTGCCAATTACTCTGTTCAATGTACGTGATAGAGTTTTATTGTATTGCATAACATTTTTTTTATTGTTACTATTTGTAATATTTTACTTTTGAAAGTTTCTTAGTCTTGACCTTGGGCGTCCACCGTGACTTTGTATTGTACTTTGACTGAGTAATTGGTACAATTTTTTTTGAGTTAAAACTCTACGTTAAATAAATGTTTTTGAAAAATATTGACGTTGAAAATGGATTCTCAACCAAAATTTTTGACATTGTGAAATAATTATACATATAATGATTATATTATACTACATAACAATATATACATATAATGTTTAAATTGTATGTTATGAAATAAACATATTAGTTTATAATGCACATTTCTTGAGTTTTACTTTAACTTTTTATTTAATTCATATATATTTTTGAAATCCAATTTCAATGGTTAATTTGGGAAAAAAACATAGATCAGAAAAACATAAAAATCAATCGTCCTCAAAGCGAATAGACTTTGCAAAAAGTCGAACTTCTGTCTGTAAGGTGTTTTCAACATTCATTTTAATATGAACAAATTTTGTGAATTATATAGACATATTTATGTTACAAAATTATACTTTTTTATAACTTAATTTAATAGTTTTAAGCTATTTTGCATCAATTCTGATGCTGAATTTTTATTGATATTATTTTAAAAACAAAATTTTTCATAATTATTTATATAGTGTCCTTTTTTAAAAACGTCACACTCCAAAGATTTACTTTTATACTGTGTTACTATTAGCTATAAGGTAAAGTAGTCTATTAACGCCATAAGACTGTCTCTTTTACTCGTTAATATTTTACACATATTGTAACCTTCTTTTTGATGGCATTAATAGACTACTTTACTCTATATCATTATATTATGGAAATATATAGTTACTAGAGTATAGCTATATACTAAGGTACATGAGCTGATGTAAACGAACGATTATATAAAATTGTTTATTTAGACAAATTTCTAAGAATTTTTTAATCATAATTAAGATGCACTTTTTTAATGTTTTTCAATCTTATACAATGTGTAAAAAAAGGCTAAATGTGCTTACTCGTATTACTCCGAGGTAATCATATAAGTTTAACTTTCCTAGGTAATCTAGTTAATACGTAATACTATAATAGATTTTCAAGTTCATCTGAAAATTTCTACCACTTACATTATTCGAGTTCATAATGTAAGTACTTATGTCTTAATTTAAACACTGATATAACATATTCAAGGCGGGTCTGTCATAAATTCAAAATAGGCAGAAGCTGATTAAATTTGAACTACTAATTCTATACATTCAACTTGATTTTAGATAAAAATTTCATTTTCGTCACACGTGTACGTAAAGTCGTACTTTAGTCCCTGAATTTTAAAACATGTCTCTCGGGAGTAAAGCGAAGCTTTACTCCCTCGAAGGAGAGTTTCACTCCCTAGGGAATAAAAATGCACTTTACTCCCTCAAATCCAGGGAGTAAAAGCTTGACTTTTTACATGCACTTGTGACGAAAAGTATCGTTTGCACCGCGAGGAGTAAGTCTCAGCTATACTCCCTTGATGCAAATTATACTAAATTAATCCCCGTGTATCGTTCTGAGTCTAACTTTATTCGAGTACTTTGTTGCTACGAAGGCAAAAAGATGAATGAAGACCGAGCAGTCTTATAGACGAGATGTTTGGTTTCCGCCAGGGTGGAGTCTTTAAGGAATTTTTTTGGGAGAATGTTACTCGCCTGTTGAATATCTTCGTATTTGAAGAAAGCCCCAGGGTAAATGCTTTCGCGTGTCCTCATGTTTGACGTTATTGCACTTCCCCAATGTCAGTTGTGTTCCGGATTACGCAACCTCAAAATAACTGTCTTCAATTAAGTCATTGTAATTTCCTTTCGCAAAATGCTTAAAATATTTAACACTCTGCGTTCCTTTCTGCCAAATTTACCTTCTGACTCAATATATACCTTTAACGACGTTAAATACGACCGATGTAATGAAAAATAAACTTGCATCATAAAGTTGGAAACGTAAAATTAATTCTGATCGTGATTTACGGATAATTAAAGGCAAGGCGGATTAAAAATGAATTGGTGAAATTTATATTATTTCCGCCAAAATTATGTTCGTTGTTTTTGCAAATAATTAATATGGCATTAGGAATCATTCAGGAAATACGTACTGATGAAAATATATTTTGTTTATTCGAAAAAGAAGGATACAACCATAAACAATGTGTACGTATTTCTTGAATGAACCCTTACAATCATTTATGATCATAGAATTGCAAATTATATTTTTTTGAAAGAACTATAAAATGTGATAAAACTTGACTTTGTTTACCAATGTTCATTATAAATTGAATATTGGACATAATGATGGTTTATTACATAACAGTCCGGCATGTATACTACGAACATCGGACGGTAAGTGCCTTGGACACAAAACATTTGTATTTGTGCTGTATTGCTTGAAACACATCATTTACGTTTATCAGGCATAAAAATTTCATATCAAGGGATAAAAAAGTAGTAAAAATAAGGCAAAAATGCGCGATATAAAAAATGGTTGCTGTCCTCGATGTTAGAAGTGAAATATATAAAATTAAATGTTGTAAAAACATTATTATGGCGATGAAAGGTGATGTCAAATTGGTGATTTTTCGTGCGCGAAACGTGCTAGTAAATGAGGTATCTGCGATATTTCGACACGGGCGCGCAGACTCGGCGAATAAAAGCTGCTATTGATTCAGGTCTGCCAACATAAGATACGCGATATTACGAAAAAGTCTGGCTGTAATAATATTTTGCAATCAATGCTTGTAAACAATAAAGCTACGGCTTGTGCATGCATAAATATCTTGGAAAGGGGAGCAATAATGTTGCAGACAAGTAGTGTATAAACAATAGGTAAAGTTTTGTGTGATTAAATGACAAAGTGAGCGCGAAACGTTGTTTAATTATGCGTGGGAAAAGAAACGCAGAAAAAGACATAACGCGAGTTGAATGAGAAGAATCGCGGCGAAATGGTCGCTCGTTCGGCTGACTTAGGCCGGGAAAAAACAAAATAATTATGAACAAAATTCTTCAAAGTCGTTCTTCGACGGCAATTAAAAAGCACTGAGACACATTTGTCGTCCAACTGGCTTGTTCGCTTTTCAATTCATTTACTAAATTATCTGTATAAGTGTACGTGAAAGTTAGTTTCGCGCGTCTGAACTTTTAACGCGCGCTCGGAAGCAAAAGAATCCCGTGATCTAGCCCAAAGTGAATTCGAGTGCTATTCAACGATTCCGAGCGTAGCAGGTGCGCTACTAATTAATTCTCTCGCCATGTCCTTTCCTAATTACGTGACCGAACAATTTAGCAATGTATAGCCAGACGCAGGTCATTTACGAAGGTCGTATCGTGAGGTTAGACGTATTGTTTCCAATAAAACATATTCGATATTCTTGACTTAACGAGAAACTAATATATTGAATGTTGCAATTAGACGGGCATTGTGGATTCAATTATAATCCTTGGATAAAGTGGAAAACTGAAATCCGAAATTGAACGGATTAATCAGACACTTTTCTCTCTTTTCATAATTTTTTTATTCAAAAGTATCTTTCAATATAAAATCCGCCCAAATCGTTCGTTTTAATTATGTTAACAACTCTAAGCAGTCTTACTAATCAAGCTATACATAATAAATCGCTACATGTTATTGTCGATGATTTAGTAACTCTATGTTGTAACCAGCATTTACTACTTTGTCTTTAAATATTATTATAAATTTCATTAAAAAATCACATTTCTTATCATCTATTTTATAAATTTTATTTAAGTATTCTATGTTATTATTTAAAAACGGTTTTGTAAAGTTTGATTGGAAAGTAATCGAATAGCTCATCATGATAATACGGATAACGTAACATTTTTTTTCGATTAATTATTTAGGGCTCGACGAAAATTTGGTTTTGAACTCTTAAGTCAGGTATACCTTTCTAATAAGTCTAAAAACGTTTACTTGGGCTTTAACCCTCTCATTCTGCGAAAAAACGAAACAACCAGAAATCTCGTCAGTGTGATTTTGACCATCAGATGCTCAGGTGTATGTTCAGTTTTTCGAGTATTGGTGAGAAATAATCTTTATGATTAGTTCGTATTCCGAATTGTCTCTATTTTTTCTATTGCAATCTTATTCATATTTTTGTTCCGCTAAAGTGGCAGGGGAACTTCGCAGAGGGAGAGGGTTAATCCTTGGATTCCGACGATATTTATTACACCTATTAAGCGCTACTAAATGTTGTACAACTTTATTCAACTAACCGTCATATATACGTCATATATGAAATGATACACTCTCATTCATGAATTAGAGTTAAAAATTTTCATGTACATGTGATTCGATGATGCAATTAATTATCAATGGTCATAAAAATTATACTTGTACATATAATAAATTTGAAGCAATAAAAAACTGATTGTATAATAGTGTTTAATTTAATTACGATTTCATTGATTTTAATATAAATTTAGTATTCTACTATCAAAAAGCAATCGCTTGTAAATGAGACATTCACTGCAATAATCCCTTAAGTCGTATTTAGGTCCTTAATGAAGTACTGATATTGTCTTGTAGTACATAGTCCAATTGTATTATAATTGATAACATGTTTAGAAAGATGACAGGAGAAATTTCGCAGAAGCCAGGGTAATTATTAGAGAAAATGTCCCAAGTTGTATTAACACAGTCTGAGTGCACCATTGTTAAAAACAGTTTTCCTCCTCTTTCTCGCTGAACAATAAAAATATATCATTTTAAGATACTTTCAATCAAAAACTCGTCACCTAAATGTTTTCGAAATAAACACTCAGTTCTAGAGTAAAGAGTCTAGAATATTTCCAATGCAAGTTAAATACTAAGTACGAATTTCTTAAACCATAATTAGTTTAAGGCGCATTGTGATAACAGTCTTATGAACACTATAAAATAATACATCGTAACATTTATGAATTTAATTCCAGTGTGTCAATTTTTTAGCTTAAATGGAAGAATAAATAACGATCAAAAATTAAGTAAATATTCATACTTTTACAAAACTTGTAAATATTCTACAAGAATGTTATATAGACAGTTGTATCAGAAAAATTAATCTATCTCGGGGAGCTATAAAACTAAACAATTTAAGTATGTTCAATCTTCAATAATTGCATAATTCCCAAATATATACTACATTTTAATTCTGATTATAGAATAGTATAATAGAGAATAGTTTTCATATTGTTTAGTGAGGAAGTTTTGATTTATTTAAATCAAACATTTCAATCCTTGACATAATTATCGTTAGCATTATTTTTCAAGTGATTCTTTAAGGGTACATTCTACTTTGTTGGTTTAAAAACTAGCTTTATATTTGAGATTTTTTTTCTACTGTACAAATTAATTTTTTTCTACCGGGTTTTTTGCTAATTATTTATTGTACTTCTTACTATAA
>JABFPQ010000838.1:0-10006 GCA_022817265.1 Masnerella sp. ZL-2020 | reverse complement strand
TGAATTTGAAGAATCATATGATGGTCATGACCATTTGAACCGTTTTTTACTAAGTTTATGTATGAAAATAAATAATCTACTTTTGATAACATATTAATTTTGTTTGAATATTATTCTTTAAAAGTTTGAATCAATAATTTATTATTGATTCAAATTTTGGAATAGTACATGTATTATCATAATTTCTATTTATTTATATGATAAATTAGTTTTATCTAAGTGAGAAAACTCTTTAACTGAGAAAAATCAGATGGTCCTTTGCATTCTCACTTACCCAGGTGCGACTGTATTTGTTTAATTATTTCTATTTTTCAATTACATATAAATTGACACCCAAATTGGAACTCAAAGAAGCAGAAAGTAGTGCATGCTTTTAAGAAAAACTCACTGGTAAAATTGTTTTATATCGCCATTCCATGTTGTTGAATTGTTACAATGAGATCATTAATGTTCATATATAGTTATTCCTTATTTATCAGCTTTTTTAGATGTATATAATTTGTTTGATTTAATTAATTAAATAACAAGTAATTTAGAATAGCTACGTATATTTACGAATTAAAATATTTTGACAAATTAGAATAGCCAAGCAACATTTTAAGTTTCTATAAATTTGAGTATTTTGGTTTGGCGCGGAAAAGCAACAATTTAATCTACATTCTTTCATTCAACACAAAAATCTTTCACATTTGTTTATATCTAAAGAAACATATTTTACAAACGATTTGCTTAGCTTGAGTAGTAATATTCGCCCCGCAGTTCGGAATAGAATACATATTCGATCGTCAATCCCATCACGAAATATTGACGCTATGCCCTTTTGATAAATTTACCTTCGCTGACCCTCGATGTTAATATTTCAATCGCAGAATCGGGCGGGAGAGAGAAATGAAGCGCTCCGACTTGACTTATTATTATTAGTTCACGAAATAGGAAATTGCAAACGGACTAACGAACAATAAAATGAAGAAGATGCAAATTTATAAATTGTAACGTTTACGAATATTTAAAGGAAAGAGAGTAAATGTTGCGGTGACCCCATGAGAAAGGTCGACGATTATTTAAAAAAGTTCCATTATAACGAACTGCTGAGCAATATCCTTTTCTATTCATACTAGAATCGACGATTAACGATAGTGTATTTATTGTTACTTGCGTAAGCTACGGCCCTGACCCTGCCGTGAGGTTAGTACCGAAGCATCGCAATTCTTAACGCGCCACATGACTTTTCTCGTTAAATTTCCTAGATAGAAAGCGTAATATAACAATAATACCACGCCATCGATCGGACATGGAATAGCGTTTTCATTTAGCCAGGAAATTCGCACTTAAGACTAGTACAAATGGGATGCTTCACAGAAAATCGTTGACGTATTACTATTTCATAATATTTGCAATAGTGATGAAGGTAAACCATAAAAGTGTTAATATATTATTCAACTTAGCCTTCACACGCAGATTTCCTTAATAAAATGAACAGGAAATGGTTATAATGAAATTACTACCAGTACAGTCAATTTAATTATACTGCCAGTATAATATTTCAAACTTCTTTATGTTTATTATTTAAATAATAACAAATATTATGTAATTACATGTTTACGAAAGAAGTAGTTATTTTTATTCATTTGAATGTGCCGGTAATGTTTATGCAAAATTAGTTCATTGTGTGTTTCATGCAACTTATTTAAATTTATAATCAAATATGAATAGCATTGAACACGTGTCTTAATGATGAAGTTTTTTTTATAAAGTGAATCGATACAAGTTTTGCAATATAATTTCAAATGGCACTTAATTTAAAGAACAAAGAAATGGCGGGGTTGGACGAAACATGATGAATATTTAATTAAAAAAACGAATTTATAATTCATCTAATCTAATCAAAATTATTATACTCCATATTTAATAAAAGACCATAAATCATCTAATCAAATTAAAATGATTAGATTGCATACAAACAGATAGACAGATATTCCACCGTTTTGAACGAAAATCAAGATCGCAATGGCAGCCCGGGTAAACGCGATGAAAACTAAATTAATAATGTAAAACAAGACAAACGATGGGCCGATAATGCTGGCATAACGCTGAATAAAGGTTTACATAACGTCGAATTGACGTGAAATCAAGTTAAAGCCGTTAAAGCGGAGGGTAACACGATAAAGCGGCGGAATCGGGAGCGAACGCACGAAAGGCCATGAAATAACGTTACAGTTGGGTTATCGGCGCGGCGATCGGCCGATAAGGATCGACACGGAACCCACCTCTGACCAGGAGCCTCGCAGGTGGCGAGGTCAACGAATCCTGCTGGTTGAGGTCCCCGGGCGTAACCTGGCATTCCCAGTCGGCGTCGTCCAGGTCGAGCTGCGCGTTCCGGATCAGCAGAGTGCAGTCGCCGTCGCGGCGGCTCACCCATTCGTATTTGTTCGTGAACATGCCCACCGGACGTCGGTTTTTCTGCCAGATGCACTCGCCTTTTTTGTCGTAGACCTTGCAGCGCAGCTCGACCTCGTCGCCCGCGGAAACCTCCTGATAACTCGCCGGCGTCTCCGCGAAGCGCTGCTCCGCGCGGCCCACCGACGCCAAACAACACGCCAACAACAACACGGCAACAACCATCGCAAAGTTGCCCGCACTCATGCCGGCATGTCCAACGATCGAAAATTCAAATCGCGCGCCGCGGTATACGAATTTCGCGCGCGATTACCACTACGCGATTTGAAATTCGCGCCTTTTGTGGTAGTCCGGGGAATCCCAGAAGGGATTCGCGGATTTAAATCTCACTAACAGTAGTGGTCCGGCAAATTTCAAAAATTTCACTCGCACTATAGTTTAGGAATTTTGAAATTCGCGCGCGCACTGATAGTCCGGGGATTCCCGGCGAGATTTCGCAAATTCAAACTCGCGCGGGAAATTCAAAAATCGCACTCAACAAAATTGCGTATTTTGAATTAAACTAATTCTCACGATTTTTTTTAAGGTTCAGCATTCAGCACAAACTTTTCTACTGTCAGTTTTCGTTGTTCAAACCGCGAAACGTATCGGCGCGAGGTGAACGGTTCGACGGTCCGCGGCGTTCTGCCGAGCGAAGTGGCGCGCTCGTGGGGGATGGGTGCGGGAGGAGGGAGAGGGGGATTGCTATGCGCTGTCTTGGAAAGTCCTAGTAAGAGTTGCTAATCGGCTGCCCCTTCCGGAACTTTGGGCGATCCGAGCGCGCCTCGAATCTAGGCCGAAAGCGCAACGCCTGGGGCACCGAGTGGAACCAAACGAGAGAACCAGCAGCGGAAGACGGACCCCAAACGTAGAGCCATGCGTGCGTATCCAACCCTGTCTCCTCTCCACGGCCAGCCTGCTATCCTTATTATTCGAGCGTGTTATAATTATGCCATGCTACGCTGGACTTAGCTGCTGCCCATCTGTCCGGCGACGCTCAAACGCGCAAAATCGCCCGGCCTGATGCTGCGAGTTACATTTTTCCTGCCAGATACTTTGCAACTATTTCGCGCTAACCAGCCTTTCCAAACAGTTTACGCTCCGCGGGACTCCGCTGTACGAAACGCAACAAAACAATCGGCCAACTCGCTGTACGAATTGCCCTATTTTTGCTGTCGTGGGTTTTAGAATTTACGACGTGTAGATTGGAATGTTGGGGTTGTTTGATTGGTAATTAAAATAATGTTTTCATTCCAATATAAAAGATATAGTAAAAATCCTAATAACCACTGATTGTGTAAATTATTTACATAAAATTTACATTAATGTAATTCCGCATTGAGCTGCATAATGTATGTAAATCATATTCAGAAAAATTAATTTTGGCAATTTTTTTAACAAATACACCAAAATTATAGTTCAGGATATTTTTCTATAAAATTAACCAAGGTATCACTTTTTGTATGGAAAATTATTTGAATTATCTTTATACCTCTTTTTTATGTAAACGATTTACATAAATTTTACAGCAGAATGAGGAGTTAGATTTACGTAAAATTTACATAATTTCACGTTTACATAAAATTTACATAAATTGACGTTTACATAAAATTTGCACAAAATATCATAAAATGATATTTTGTACAATTTTCGACTTCTATAAATTAGAAAGACATTAATGTCTCAAAGATCATAATTTTTAACAAATTATCGAAATAGCAGAACTATAAAATCAATATTTCGAATCCAGGATCAAATTAGATCTCTGAAAATGTTTATTTCGAGTAACACAGTGTTCAAGGTTAAAAATATAAAAAAAATACTTAATCCTGATGCAAACGTCCGAGAATCTCCAAAACCATAAGTAGTTAATTTTAGACTCTTTTTTCATAAAAACACAAAAGCTGTCTTATTTTAAGATAATACTTTTTCTCAGAAGAAAAAACACTACTTTTTACAGCGTAACAAATAGAACTGTGTATCAATTCTTTGATTGGTTGAAATTATTGATTTAATGAAAGATGCGGTATCAAAAGTTACAACAAATATAAAATCTTATATAGTTATGACTTTAAGCTGAAATCTTGTGTTGTGACCGAAATTCGGTTCATACGTGACAACACTATAAAAATGTAACGTTATATTAAGAAGTTTTATTGTCCCATTTTAAGTCAAAAATAACATCTGAAACATATACACATTTGCTATAGAATTGTAAGTTTCACAATTACAAATATTATGACAAATTTCTTCGAAATATTTGAATATCTATATATATTTCATATTCCATTCCCAATGACAAAAATTACTGAACAAAAAGCTTAAGAATAAATTTCGAAACATTATTAACTTCTAATCCAATCATTTATGATTTCTATAAAATCTTGACTTTCACCACAGGAGTATAAAAATTTCGCAATGCACAGATTAGAGCGAAAAATGACAAAATTGGATAATATCATCTCGTTTAGTTCTATTAAAGAAAATGATGTTAGACTGCGTTCATCTTAAAAACGAGACACCGTCTTTCGTTGCTGGTAGTGTGTAGGTTGTAAAATTAGCGATCTAATTTTCTGTGCAGATAAGAGAACCGTTTGAGAGAAGATTGTTTTCTGATGCTCAGCGCGGTAAATGAGTTCGACAAAGTGTTTGAAATTGAATTAGCAAAGCAAATTTTATGAAGTATTGTGGTAATTCAAATATACTTTCAGTCACTTATGTATAATGTATTGTATATTATACGATTATTACGAAATACATATAGGTATATCGAACGACGCTATAGTGTTCGATTTATGTTTTGTGTACAGTTTTTTGAATAAAACATTCGTTTTCGAAATGACTTTTTGTGTATGCTTTGCTTTCGTGCTGAGAACCACAAAGTGTGCTTTAATATAATGCGGTTTTACATTGAATAATCGTAATTTAGTGTCGACGTTTGTTATATTTAAATGAATGAATTCAATACAAATATTCCGATGAGGTAAAATTATTTTAAACCAATTGTAAATAACAAAAACGTTTTCAGTTAATTTTGTTTATTTTTTGGTTAATTCTAGTTTATGAAATTCAACGTGCTTTATATTTATAAGAAATTCATTATTTTGAAACTATAAACATGATGGAAAATGAGAGAGAATAAATTATTATCGATTTAAAAATAATTATCGCACGAGGTTTCCAACAATATTTTAAAATAAATTGTAAATTGAATAAATGATTGTATAATAGTTATTTCTGAAAGTTAATTGGAAAAAAGTTTGTAAAAAGACGACCAATTCTGTCGAATTTCAAATCGAATTGTTCGTAACTTTTACAATGAATGTCTGACAAAAGAGCAAATGAAAAAACTAATAAACTAGTCACATCTGATAAAACGGAAACAGTTTTGGAAACCGTCGTAGAATCGAATCGTTAACCTATCGTTATTTCTATCAATTAAATATTTTTTCGCACTTGTTCGTTTTAAACGCCTGCAAAAAATTTTGCGTAGTAATTATTAACACATTTGTGTAAATTGTAAATATATTGTAAAGAAAGTTAAAAGTACGAGGGAATTTATTCACTGCATACTTGCAAAAAAGAAAAATTCTAGTACAATGAGGATACAGCTTCATTGTACAAAAATTTACAAATATTTCTTGGTAATTGTGCATTCACGTAGTTCTGCGTGCGCGTAATATAATGGGATGCGCTTTAAGGTAAAATAGCACTGCTCGTTTAGAAATAAAAAAGCGGGAGTATTTAAAAATGTAAAGATTTCGCACAAAACAAGATCTTATGCAAATACGCTTCATTGAATAATTTATTGTTCATGAAATAAAAAATGACATATGTGTTTGTAAAAAAACTATCAGTATTGGCAAATGTTTTTTATTGGATTTTCGTATAAAGGAGATTTTGGAGAAAAAAATTGAAAACGCTTTGTCGATTTTTTAATAATTAAATCTAAAAATAAAGCTTCCAATTCATTTTTGATTGCCGTAACATAAAACGTTATTGGGTTTCCGTTTATTTTACAATATTGTCTTCATGAATTTTCCCTATACGTTATGCAGTAAATGATCGACGATTCTATTTCACCTTATAAGTTAGTGCACAAATCGTTACGAAATTATAATTTTGTAACGTAAGAAAATTTTCACTATGTCGAGATTCCAGCAAATAATAATAACATAATGTATAATAATAATAATAAAAATGTAATAATCTTGTAATGGAATAATTTATACTTGTTTGATAGCACTTTTTTTAAGTTTATATTTCAAACAAATTCATTTATGAAAATTACTAACAAAAGTATTTGTAAGGTAACAAACATATTTGCTTTTACAAACAATTTTTTAGTTAGAGATGCTAAGACATTTTGGTGTTTTTTTTTATTCAAACAACAATTTTTAACAAAAAATGGTGTACGGTCAATTTAGGAAATTTGGAGAAGTTTTGAATTTTAATGTTTTTAACATGTTAGTATGATAAAATTTTAGTCAATTAATCTGCAACTTGCAAGGTAACCGTAATCTTGAGAATTCAAAAACGGTTTACCGCGTAGAACCAAAGATATTTAATCTCAAAAATCAGCAAGTTGATATATACCTATAGATATACATCAAGCAACGTATTTTTCCAATATTCGAAATCCAAATATCTCTTATTATTCTGGTAAAATGTCTTGATATTTTGTGTGATTATAGTTATAGTAAGTCAAAATATATTTAGACACAACGAATTCTGTAAATTCTAGGGAAAAAATTATCTCCAACCTATAAATTCTTAGTAAATCATTCTCAAAATTTTTCGTATGATTTATAAGACTTTTATTTATAACATATTACAAAATTAGTAATTTAAAATTGTAAGGTCTGCCACTAAATGTGAATTGAAATATCGAATTTTCACTGTTTCGGCAGGACCACCTTAAACGTTTTTCTTTCCTGAAAATATATCCGAAAATCAAATATTGAAACTACAGCAACTTATTATAAATTAATACATTCCAAAAACACAAACGTTGTAGAAAACTTCTTCTCTTCAAATTCTTTAAATAATAATAGATAATTCTAAACCTAAGTTCTCACGCAAAGACGTAATAACAAATTCTCAATTATTTATATAATCTTAATAATCGAGAGTATATCAGCGCGCATTAAAATAGCGATAGGTGCGCATTGCGATAAGCGCGACCCTATCGGCGGCGCGCGGAAACGGACAGATCTGGGAAAGCGGGGATTGATGAAAAGTTGCGAAACAGTTGGCGCGAGTTGGCGGCCGAAAGAAAGAGGGAAAGGTCGGAAAGGACAAGACAGGAAAGGCTCGGCGCGGCGCGGAAAGGAAAGGCACGGACGCCGGGCGTTGCGCGCGAGACAAAGATATCGGGCGAGCGCACGCGAGTCTATCGGCGCAATTCAAATGAAGCGCGAAGCCCCGCCCTGGACGAGAAATGTCTATTGTATAATGCAGGAGGGAGCGAAGTATGGGACCGTGCGAGTCGGCTATACATGAGTGAATTTATAAGCGAAGCGGAGTGTTGCGGGAATTGGCGGCGAGGTTCATGCTCGGCTGATAGATGCGCCCGTTGATGGCCGCGCCAAGGGATTGATAGGGCTTCTTTGAACGCGGGGTAATGAGTGGAAGGATAGGGATTGGCAGATGAAAGGACGCTGATACGGGAAAGGAGTTAGATAAGCGGATTAGCCGGGTTTGCGCCCGCCGCCGTCGACGGATTGAAAAATATTGAAATATTGAAAGGAGCCCGGCCGACTAAGCCAAATTGATAACCGCCGATCGCACGCCCGGAGCGAGCAGACCCCTGCTTGATTAAGACGAAATGCACGCCGAATAATCGCCGCTGCACGAACCCCATTGCACATTCATGCGCCGAGCCGCCGAGATAGCCGGCCTTTTATTTAGCTTCCGTGCGGATATTATTTGCGCTCGAGATGCGCAAAGCCCGATTTTTTAATCGCTTTACCGATACGGACCGTGCAGTCAAAGCTAATGTCGGCTAAGAATATTTATATAGTTTTGCAAGTTTTTAAGGGGACGTTGTAACGAAAATGAGATTTGATGTTCATGTAATTTTTGTTTAAATTGGCATCTGTTGTCACAGGGATATGAAAAACTTGAAAGTTTTAGTTTTCTATCGTTTTTAGTTGAATACACCTGCTCCCAAAATTTATTAAAAATCCTAACTTTAATTTAAATAATTTTACGGAACAAAAATTTTTGTTTCCATAACTTCCCTGATGATCAATGATTTTGTGCACTATTTACATAAAAATTACGTCAACGTACTTCCTCATTGTGTTGCATAATTTACATAAATAATATATAAAATTGATTTACATAAAAATGACTTCAAATTTACATAAACAGAATTTCTGAAATTATTATGAAAAAATTGACTGTTTACAAAAAAGATTTCAAAAATCGTTGATTATTTACAAATCCATATTTTCGTTGATTTCGATAAATAAAATTATTTAATAATAAATAATGTCTATACGATTTATTTAAAATATACATGACAATGAGGAAACACATTGATATAAATTCTATGTAAATAGTTTATACGACGTTTACGTCGTATAAACGTGGCTATTATGTTTCCAAATTCACTCTGAAAACTGGTGTTTTATTTTAAAACACCAAAAGTGTTTTACGGTGTTAAAAAGATAGGCTATAGTTTTAAAATGTATTTCTGCTTTATTTTTTTCCTGTCTATTTAACATTATAAGACGTTTTTAGTGTTTCAAAATCAAGCACCCGTTTTTATCGTGAGTTTAACATAACTTATATATTCTAGCAATAAACAATGAAAAAATTATATTTCATGAATTCAAATAACGTAAACTATGTAAAAATAATATTGGTATATAAGTATATAATTTTGGAGAACAGTTACCAATTTTTAACATATAATACCTGTAGTTGCATATACTTCGACATCCAAAACAACTTGACATCGTCTTGGCATAGAATCAAATTTCATATCATATAAGTTTTCAATCTAATTATCGAAGATAAGTGAAATCAATAGCCCATAATCAAAAATAATGAATATGAGCAACATATTGTTTAAACAAATACCAAAATGAAAAAACAATATTTTATTATTTTCAAATGTGAGAAAACATTCAAACTTAACAACAAAATAAAATAACGAATGAGACAAATGTTTAAACAAAAATTGCAATCTTATCATGATTAGAATTATTGCAATAAAATTTAGGTATAAAAATACGACCATATGTATAAATATTAAATATTAAGCCTACATTAATCAGATGAGATTAATTCCACGTGATAAACTATTTCATATAGCATAACGTATAGTGGGACCGTTGATATATCTCTATCTCTATCTCTATCTCCATCTCTATCCAGTCATATAAATACTCGGAGATAGTAAGACAAGCAGATGCGACCTATTCGGCGTTTCGACTGTATTGTAATGTCATTATTCTAGAATCAACAAAAATTCGATGACATGAAAGAAACAATGAGCTATTATCCACTGACAATTCAATTTAGTCTTCGAATATAATCTACTTCTATATACATGATTACG
>JABFPQ010000836.1:0-10009 GCA_022817265.1 Masnerella sp. ZL-2020 | reverse complement strand
AAACATATTTTGAGTAATGTGAATCTTTAGGTGAACTGAACCTTCAGTTAAAACGCCATTTAAATAACATAAAAAATTGACAAAATGAAATTTAGGCAAAATGATCATGATGTAAAGTGAAACTTTAAAGACAATTAATTTTGGACAATTTGAACCTTTATTTAATATAAATCTTTGGTCAAAATAAACTTCAGTTTAAATAAAATTTAATAAAATGGTTTAGGCAGAATGATTATTGTAAAAATTAGAATTTTGGAAAAATTACGTTTTGGGCAAAATGAACGTTTGGATAAAATGAACCCTTAGTCAAAATGCATTTTAAACAAAATTCAGAATATTGAATGAAACATAGATAAATTAATTCTTATACAAATTGGAAATTTGAATAAAATAGATCTTGGGTAACATGAACCTTTAGGTCATGACCGTCATATGACGCGTCACATGACCCATCACATGACGAGTTCACATCACTGGTCGAAATGCATTTGAAACAATATAAAAATTAGTTTTAATGAAAATGAGGGAAAAGTCTTTAGAAGGGGATAAGAGAAATCAGAGGCACGCGCCCGTAGGGCGCGATCACTCATCTAGTAATAATAAATAATTAAATCCAAGCGGATACAATCCAATGTAAACAAACAGGATAAAAACTTTTTAAAAAATCGCAGACAAACAATAACTATGCAGTTTGAACCCATTGTTATTATTGGAATTCCAGTAACACTCGGACATAAATCAATGAAATTCGCTCATTTTGCGATCAATCACGGCGAAACTCTGCAGCATTGGACTTGTGATCATATTTTTTGGTTCACCATGAAAACGTATAATTCTTCGGTTTCAGCTGAAAATTGATTCCCCGATTATTCGATTAACGCAGCGAAAATATTTCATTTTGCAAATGTTTTGAGCCGCGCGAGCTGCGTTTTCTGTCAGGGCATGGTCGTAAAACGCGAATCGTTTGAAATTTAGATAATCTGAACTGAGAGCTCGAAATGCCGGTCGCGCGCGCGTCCCGGCCGCGACCCTTTTCCGCGTTTCCGTTCGCCTTTCGAGCGTCTGCCGGCTTTGTTCGGCCGCATACAAACGGCGGTGCGCGCGCTTCGCACCGCGTCTCTATTGCATCGTTAAAAAACGCTCGATTTTGCCCCTTTCGCGCTCGTTTTTCCCATCGATCGGCCGCGTCGCTTTTTCTTCGTTACGTTTTCCTGGATGGATTGAACGATAAAACGAAGGAAGATCGCCCGGCAAAAATAAAGGACCTGAACCGCGCGAGTAATCGAGTGACAATTCGATTACCCAATGAATGCATCGACCAGTTGAAACATAATTAATGATCCGACATATTCAATTATTCGTAAACTTTTTCCCAACAAATCTCACAATGTAATGTTTTATTTTCACGTTAATCATTTAACTATTAACTTGTATTGTCATTTTTAGCTTTTGAATGCAATTTAGAAAACTGTATGTTTGAAGCCACAAACAGTTCAAAAATGTGATTGTTAATGTCTAACAAAAACTGAACTTTTTTCAATGGCATTCATAAACTTTATTTCTATTAAACATTTGTTTGCCGTATTAAATCGTTAATATTTTTATCACAAATTCGATTCGTATAATCAATTTTAGTAGGTTAAATGGATTTAACAGTCGTTTCATTGAATTACGAGAACGAATCATTTTATTTTAATTTGATAAAAAGTTTATTATAGGTATGGATTACTGTTGAAAAAGTAGAGAAGTGAATGTTAAACAATATCGATCCAGTTTAGTTTAGCTTTGTACAATTGTTGAGACCAGAGGTTACTGATGCATTGCGCGTTATATTTTATGGTGCGTCGCGCTATGCCACAATGCATATTGTAAACAGAGATGCTTTATATTATACATGGTAAGACTAACTATGTATATAATACTGATAGAATATGAAATATTTACAATGTCTATTGTAGCGTAACATTTCACTAACTACCAGTTTTTTCCATCATAATTTAAAAATATATGTTTTGATAATAATAAAAGAACCTTTCATTTACGTTATTAAAAATGTTTTCATCCAAATTTTTAAGAAAAAATTTGTTCATAAACCTCATCATACAAGTAATACTTTTAAAGAAAAATACTGCTTTTCGTTAAATCTTCATATTAATATATCCGAAACCGCAATAATATGAAATATAAAACAGATACATAAAACTATTACAGCAAATCTGCTTATGAATTCTACGAAGCGACTGCATTCGACTCGCTTTGTAAATGTTTGTAATAGTTTATATAAAAAAGACCAGTATTTCTGCTTGGTGAGTCAATACATATCATACCGCAATAAGATAAGAACTCGCCCAATAAAATCTTCAAATTATTTCTAAAGATCATATTTAAATGCGGATTTTTCATATACTTTCGTACATTTAGAATATGTTGAGTTGAAAATGATTATATTGTTGTATTTTATAATAACACAAAACAGTGAATTTCAGTAGAATAATTTGTACAAATTTTCATAATAATTATGTGGTACACATAAAATATACAATTTCGAACATTTATAGGGGAATGTGTTCAGCCCTCGGACGGCTTATACCTTGGGACACTTTATTTTTTTCAAAAAGCACGAAATATTCACTTTTTAGATAAATTTTTTCATTAGCGAATATTAACAATTATTATTCCACCTCGTTACTCACTTTTATATAAAAAAAGTTCATAGTTTGATAAACACACAAAATATTCAAAACATATTTGTAACTGATAAAAAATAATTAACCGAAAGTGTCCCAGAGTAGAATCTCTTTCCTTCCTCCAAAAGCTAGTGCTATTGAATATCAATATTTGACTGGAAAAATATTTAAAGCATAAACAAATAACTTTTAAAAAAAAAAACATTAATTATAGTGATAGATATATAAAGTAAATTAATAAATTCTAATCTTGCGTTTTTGCACCTCAACTTCTGGCGTTATTGTTGAACTTTTGTGTTTTGTATATGATATATTTTTCAGGTATGAAGTAGAAATTATTATACTTCATAGCATTAAAAGTGGCCAAATTGTATCTTGAAGAAATATTATGATTTGTAATAGAAAATGTTATATTACAACATGTTAACCTTCATAATTATGTTATCATAATAAACGACATTTGTAACACTAATTAAATGGGAACCATAAACATCTGTTATTTTCAACTGGTGAATTAGCTAGATATCTCATGACCGTTCTTTTACGTCACGTAATCACGTCAAAAACGAGCCGCCAAAGCACGTTGATTTAAATGCATGGAATGTCAGAAGCAGCGTATTGACGTGCCATCAAAAGCAACTGTATCCAAAGTAGCAACTCGCGGAAGAAGCGTATCGCGACGCAAGTGACATTGTCGCGCAGTGATTAATCTTCTGTGGAGGATAAAAAGTTTGACGTGGGAAACGATCGTGAGTTCGATTAACAGTTTATTAGACATCCCAGCAATTCAGCTGGGTGCGGATTTAAATAGAAAATCACGAAAAGTGACTAAGAAATCAATCTATTTCGCAGATATGTAGCGAACGAAATCGTGTTCCATTAAACTCAATTCATTACAATTTTATCTATGATTGAATTAAAGATTTTTTTATTTGAAATCGAAATTATAAATATATTTAATTGTATGGTTTTTAGTTGAATATATAATAAAATAATCTTAGCGTATAAACGATATATCGTTTTTTCGCGTAGTGTATAAGTTAGGTATATTTTATTTTTCATTGACTATATTACATCGATTTGTAAAATCTTTCAGCGGCAATCTGATAAGAAGCTTGAAAATAGGCAAGAAGAGGTTCTTAAATGTTGCAAGCGGTAAATTGTTTTTTTGTAATGGTCGTCGTCGAAAACCGCGACTTTGCTGGTTTAATAACAAGTTGCCCGCAGCGGGAGCCGGCAAAACGATGAATTTCAATTTCCCGCGCATGAATAATAACGCGCGCGCGCGGGATCGTCGCAGTCAATCACGCAACATAATGTATCCGGAACAATTGCAGGCAAAAGTGGTTGCGCAAGAAATAGCGATCTGTCTGGTCGAGCGTTGGCGGGCATAAGTCACACGGCGCTCCGGCGCGTCTCTTGAATTTCGCCGGGAGCCGGTGTGCTGTCTGCCGCGAAATTTAATGCGCCAGTGCAAATTATTTCGTACTTCATCCGCGCGCGATATGAACGCCACTTTTTCCGATCCTCGCCTTTTGTTTGCTGCAAATTGCTTGGACAATAAAAAGTCCTTCTCCCGTAATTGTCGCCAGCTTCAGCTTCGACCAGTCGATAGCCGAATAAAACTTTAGCCTAAACCCATTTCGTAAATTAAATGTTACATCCCTGTTAGTATTGTTTTATTCAACCAACTTTTTTATTCGATATACACAGCACGAATGCAATGAACATCCACATTGTTATATAGTGGGGTGAAACGGGGTAATTTTGTGCCAGTTTTCGAAACATTCATATTTATTGTTAAAAATAAAAATGACAACTTATGATTTTTTAATAATAAGGATAGAGTATAAACTGATGAATTATATTCGGAATGTAAAAACTGTAAAAGCAATGTATATAAATAAATATTACAAAAAGTATGTGGTGCAATTTTAACCTCCAAATGGGGTGATTTTGTGACACACGCGAATAATTTTGTGCCTACCATTATTTAGTCAATTTCAGAATTGTAAAATACTAATTTTAAGTGATTTTTTGCAACAGGAAGGAAGAAGGTATTATTAATTAGCATTTTCTCAAATATAAAGACAAATATTATTATTAATTACATATTACAATCTTTGATTAACTGCATTTATCTAGTGCACTTGTAATATTAATAATTTTTGTAATAAGTATAATAAAGATAATCTGTATTAAAAGTAAATTATTGATTAAATAAAATAAAAAATGGGTTATGTTATTACAATTTATAAATCACAATAAATCATTTTTTCATTTGGTCTGTTTTGCCTTCTTATTTTCTTATTATTTTTTATTTATTTTTTTACAAGTATTTTCAATTGATTATAGGAACTGCTCTGATGTATTGACTCTCGCTTCAATATCAACTTTACGCCTTGTCTGAGCCGGCATTGTAGATTTGTTAATTTTTTGCAGAAGCAAATTTTGTAAATTAGACACATTGTTATTCTCTTCATATTGCTATTAAATGTTGCTTGTCAAATGTTAATTGCAAACATTTGTCACAACGTCACTGTCAACGTAAACAGTTATTCTTACCTTATACAAAGCTGTGCCGCTGCCATAGAGGTGGCACAAAATTACCCGCCAAGGTGGCACAAAATTACCCCTCGCAAAATAAGGATAATAAATAAGTAATTAAACATTAATTAATTACTGCCACCATACGAATGGATGAAGTAAAGTGTTTTTCACGTGAATTATACTGAAATTTATTTTCAAAGTCAGTATCTTTTTGAAGATGGCTAACAGTATACTGAAGTGCATACAATTTAAAATGACCGCATTCTGCAACATCGTGCAAAATGATTAATTATATGAATTATAAATAATCATAAGTATATACAATTGAATACAGATGTTCCTGAATATTGTATCTATCAATGTGATAAGTGGTATTGTGACCGTTTGTATTTTTGTTTGTTTAATAACGGTGGCCCATTTTTACCCGACTTTTTGAAGTGGCACAGAATTACCCCGCTTCACCCTAATATATTTTGCGTTTAGAACTTTTTTCTCAGTACTACAAGTTAAATGATACTAATTCCATTCATGCAGTTATAACTTAAATCTATATACATTTTCTAAATAATTTATTTAAAGAAAATAAATCTTTTTAAAATATCTTTATATATTTACTTCAAGAACTTGAGAACGCTTTGTATGAACAAATCTCTGTTGGTCTTGGAACTTGAAAGAGCTGAGTAATTGGTACTACCTTCATTCCACCCTCCTATACCCAGAGATACTCTTAATCCTGGGTATTGATAACGGAATGATGTCATTTTTTTGTAATTATCTCGTCCTAAAAATAAACACATATTTTAAGTATTAACATTAAATACAACTGGCACCAGATTCACTTAGTTTTTATTTTATTAAATTTTACAAATTAAGTTATTATGAATTACATATCGTATGACAAATTTTTATTCTAATGTATTGATGCAAGATTTTTATATTGTGAATAATTTTTTTTTATATAAATTTATTTAGGTTTAATGTATAAATTTTTCACCATAATCATCTTTTGTATCCAGATAACTATCAAGACTTCTTATGCTCCAAGATGTAATATTCAAGCCTGCAAAGGCGTACACTAAGTGGGTGCAAAGTTCCGGCCGCAAATTTTCCAAATTGAAAGAACCTCTTTGCTGACGATACGTCGCCCACGAGGCGACGTAACAAACGACGACTTTATCATGTGGAGGCCTTAGATTTTCTGCAAAAGATATATGTCATACGTTAATAAGATGATAATAAGAATTATTCATCTCTTATGGTGCGCAAAACAATACAAGAAAGTTTTCATTTATTCAATTCAAACAACGTATGTGAATTGAATGTACATTGATTGTATTAACACGATAGAAAAAACTAAGAAAGCCGGAACATTTTATCAGGCATCTTTAATAATCTCAACATGGTTTTACTATTACCTAAAATATATGATTATTATTAGAGAATAAAACTACACTGTGCAAAAAAATGCTTTGGAAAAAAATCACTTTACTGAGGTTCAAAAAGTAGCAATATTCGAATGTGTGGCGATTTGTAAATTTTCACCGTAGAAGAAAAAGAGCAATTACCTTTTGTAAATATAACCATCCCCTATAAGATGAGCCATCAATCGATTTATTATAAATGATTACACCCCCGAAAACCCTTGCCAAAGGGAAAGGCGTGTTTTGAGGTATAAAAAATCGAAGTTTAAACGTGTGTGCACGGAGCGTATTAGTAGTGATAGGATTTAGGTAAAGATATCAGGTTAAAGTTTATTTAATTCCCTACAATTTAAACCCAAGAGCGACCATTTTCGTTTCAATATGGCCAACCTATTACCATTTTAAGAAAGTAAGTCTCGCCTAAAATTATAAAAAAAACATTCGCAAGGGGCAGTTTGCCTAAAACATTCGAAAATAGTATATTACGTCCGAGGGCGCCACTGCGCCCGAGGCCGATACGGTACTTTATGTATCGAAAACCAGTGCGTAATAGGTTATTACGCACGGGTTTGAGATACGTAAATACATTTTTTTCAAATGGGCATAACGTGGTCATTTTAAGGCCAAAATAGGCGCTCATTTTAAATTAAATAAAACCGAATGAACTTTAACATACCGCATTTAATTGACGGTTTTTTCCGAGATTTATAAGGTTTGAGAACGGGTTTGTCGAATAATAGTTTTCACGGAGAAATGGATTGTTTCGCATTTCCTTAAAAAATTCGTAGAAATACACTGAAAAAATTAATACGAGCTGTTTACACTGATAAAAACCCAGGAAGGTTTTTTATCAAATGGCCGTAGCTTGGCCATTTTAAGGCCATAATGGTCGCTCTTTGCTCAAATTGTAGCGAATTGAATAAACTTGAACCCCATATCTTTGCCCAATTGCTATCATAGAAAAATTTAATTTTGACTTTTTTAAACCTTAAAACGCGCACTCCTTTGATAAGGTTTTAATTTAATGTGGTTTAACCTTTTCTCTTCCAGCATTGTTTCAAAGCACATTATTTAAAATTTCGATTTTCATTTAAATCTTGTAAAATAACAACGAAATAACGATTTCGTCTGACTAGACGATTCTAGACTATTACAAACTTCTTCAAGTTGAGAATCTTATGATTTATTTACAAAAATTATGAGAAAAAAACTTTTTTCTAAATATGATTTTTTTATTCATCTGAATGACCATTTATTAAAAAACATAGAAAAAATGATGTTTTTCGTTAAAAAAAAAAAAAATCGGTAACGAAAGGGTTAATTATTAATTATTTCGGCAAAAATTTACTTTTAGTGAAAAAATTCAGTTTCAATATTTTGTTATATTGATATAAGTTGAAAAATAATGCTTTCTATTATTATCGATGTTATTTTCACATTTCCAAGTGGGTATTCATCCGAAGTTCGGTAATAACGAAAGGGTTAACGAAATTGTTCGATTTCATAATCCACCACCCTGAACATAGTCACAATCGCTCAAACTCGTTCGATATATCGAACCCGACGCGTCAAATTCATATTTAACGGTCAAAAAGCGTCAACGCGGAGCAAGTTGCCGGAATCGTTAAATTTTGATTCTTTTAACCAAATTTCATTGTTGACGAAGTAACCAATCGCGAGCGTCGACGACGATTATCAATTTCGAGTTCACTTTTCGTCGCGACCGCGAAAATGACGGATTACGTCATCGTGGCGCGTTCGCGTGTTTACAATAAATAAACAGTGTTTTATCGCGTTTATTCTCGGCTGATAATGAGTGTTCGGCGATCCGCGAATTGTTACTTGAATACGTAATTGTGTCGTCGAAATTGTTTAATAATGCCGCCATCGTCGCTGGTTTTCAGCGACAACATTGAGGTTAGAATGTTGTTTTTGATATTTCGTGAATTTTTGTAGTTGAAGTTGAGTTAATTTTGGTTTTGGTTTTTAGCATTACCATGTAGGCGAATTGCTGGGCACGGGCGGTTTTGCCCGTGTTTACAAAGCAACTTATATTCCTAATGGCATGGAAGTAGCCATTAAAATGGTAAGTTTACTAGGTTATGTATCTTTATTATGAATTCACTTGTTGATTTGAAAATGAGCTGTCAGATTAAATTATTTTTTTTTTTTGCTTTTATCACATGAATTTTTATAAAAAAAAGTATAAATAATTTTGTTTTAAATAAATGTATTAATTTTATCATTTTATAATTGTTTACTGAATTAAATTGGTCAAAATAATTAATAAGAACTCGTACAAGAATTATAATTATACAAAAGAAAAATTAAATTATGTATAAAATAATCATTGTTGATAAAATAATAGAATTTATGTTAATAACATTTATGTATTTTAGTTTTTTTCAAAATAATTTGCCATTTTCAAGATACTTTTTGCAATAAACTTATTTTGACAAATTATTATGATAGAAATTAAAATACATAAAATTGTTTTAACAATTATTATTAAAAATACAAAAACAATTATTTATGTTTACAGATTGACAAAAAAATAATGTTTAAAAAGAAAATGATAAACAGAGTTCTTCAGGAAGTAGATATACATAACAAATTGGATCATCCGACAATATTGGATCTCTATATGTTTTTTGAAGATGACGATTTCATATATTTGGTATTAGAACTCTGTGACACGGGAGATTTGCAGAGTTATATCAAAACCTCAGGATGTCTAACTGAAAAACTTGGTAAATTATATTATTAATCTTCCACTATGATCTTTACAAATAATGTCTATTAAATTTTACTTAACCTTTTCGTTGCCAAATTTTTTTTCATGAAAAAAATTATTTTTTCTATGTTTTTGAATAAATAGTCATTAAGATGAGTAAAAAAATCACATTTAGAAAAAAGGTTTTTTTCATAATTTTTGTAAAAAATCATAAACAATAATTTTTTTGTATATAAAATAAGATTCTCAACTTGAAGAAGTTTGTATCACTCTAGAATTTATAGACAAAATCGTTATTTCATTGTTATTTTACAAGATTTGAATGAAAATCAAAATTTTAAATAATTTGCTTTGAAGCAACACTGGGAAGGAAAGGGTGAAAACTTAAAACAATCAATTATATTAGTAAAATTTCATTTTATAATAAAAAATTAATATTCTTACAGCTGCTCAATTATTTACACAAATAGTAGATGGATTATTATATCTACACAGTCATAAAATCGTTCATCGAGATATATCAATGAAAAATGTGTTGCTCACATCAGACATGAGAGTTGTAAGTATTTACAAAAATTGAGCCATTTTCATTTAGCTTTTATATTTTTTAGTCAATT
>JABFPQ010000835.1:0-10010 GCA_022817265.1 Masnerella sp. ZL-2020 | reverse complement strand
AAGGTGACCCTGTAAGGTGACCCTTTAAGATGAACCCTTAAGGTGAACCGTTAAGGTTATCATTTAAGGTGACCCTTTACGTAGAGAGGAAAAAAAATATCATGGATAGTGTTGGATTTTGTATGTATCTTTTCTGGATTATCTCCATACATTCCATAGAGTGCATTTTCTGCGCGCGCAAGTCGCCCACTAAGACCAAGCAAAAGACTGGTAATTTTGCCGACTTCTTCAACGTGAAGTTTGTACTTGGAAATCTCCGCGTTCCGGGCGACTTCTGTCACACGACTTGTCACGCGCGCTCCCAAGGCCTCGTTCAGTTCGCTCTCCTCGCGAACTGCTTCTTGCTCTGCTCGTAAAACCACTAGTTTTCGGTCCAGTCTTACAACCAGTTCCTCCTAATTAATCAAAAAATCAAATTATGATTAGTCGAAAATTCGTATAATCAATCCAAAAACTGGTGCTACACCAACACTAAAAATGATGCTATAAAAATGTCTTAATTTAAGATGTCAATATCTTAATTTAAGATGTCAGTATCTTAATTTAAGACATCAGTATCTTAATTTCAGACATCAGTATCTTAATTTAAGACACTTTTGTAGCCAAAATTTTTAGAGTGAAACGTCTTATTTTAAGACACTTTTGTAGCATCAGTTTTTAAAGTAGCAACTTTTTAGAAAGAATAACTTATCTGTCATCAAGTGAATTTTAGATATGATTTTTATAACATTTTAAAACAATCTGCTCTCAGATATTATATTAATGATTATTAATTGCACCTTGAAATTAGTATTATTTGATTTACTCTTCGATTTTAAATATTTTGTAACATGAAATCAGAATTTTTCTTTAACTTACAGCTCTGTGTCGTAATTCTAACATAGCCATTTTCTTTTGATTTTCGAATTCGAGTAACAAAGATAAATAATTTGGGAAACACATTTTAAATGATAAATGTGACACACGAGAAATAGATTTTTTATATAATAAATAATGTCTCAAATAAACCTCTCTGAAGACTATACAAACAAAATATTTAATAACTATTAGAGCATTTGTTTCAACTTATATTAACGACTGTCTTCTTCACAGCAATTAAAATTTTAGTTATATTTAAAATAATTGATAATATTCCGTTGTGACACGTGAAATTAACGTTAAATTTAGAATTTAAGTTTAATATTAGGAAATATCTGAACAGTTAGTTAATGATTTTTATATTTAAATTAACTAATGCTTATAAAATGTCGTTTAAAACTGAAGCTAGTGTTTTTATTTGTTTAAAAAAGTGTTTGTACAATAAATTAACTTTTTTAGGTAAACCCAACATTTAAAAAATTAAATTCTGTGACTCATGGATTGAGGACTAATTATTTCTATTTATTTCTATTCATTTATTTAGTTTAACTATTGCAAATAAATAATTATAATAATTGCAAATATCTACATATAAAATCTGACTTACTAATAACATGACTTTTTTTTCATAAGAAAGTAAATTAAGATATCATTAAAATTTGTTTAGTTGCATTCTAGTGAGTACATCAATCAACTGAAAATTTCCAATTGAAAATTCTAATTTTGTCGATGTTAGTAGTTAACTGCTATAGATATATCACATCAGATCATTGGATAAGCAATGAGATACAAATGTTCAATAGTTAGAAAAAGTTTACAGTTTTATTGAGTTCAGTTTGAATATCAAAGAATGAAATGTGGCGTCATTATCAAATATTCATAATTCAGGCATTAATCATATCTTTCACAATAACATAGGCCAATATTTGTATAATTATATTTGTCTATATAATTTCATGGGATTTACCATAGAAAAATATAAATTTTTCAATCAATTTTGGAAGATGATATATACAATTTCATATCTCTATAGAATAAAAATAATATATTGGTTTTTATATCAGATTTAGTATTCTAATGAATTAATCTAAAAAATGATATTTACTTAATCATTTTTGGAACATAGTCCTTGGTATTGTAATTAATTTTTAATTGTACTCATTAGATTATTTATTAATCTAATAATTAAAGAATAAAAAATGAAAAAATAGACTTTTTTATATTTTAATTTTCTAATTTTCAACTGGTATAATTGATAATGGAAAATTTAGCTATTACGTTAAATTTTTTTGCTTTAAAAATGTTGTAATAGATTTTAATAGAATTATAATAAAGTTGAAATTACCTTCTTACGTCGGAGGTCCAAACTATCAGCACTAATTGTTTTATCGGTATCATGCGAGCCATTTTTATCGGACATGTCGCGTGAATACCTCGTCAAAAATCTGGCCTTGCTCTCGGAGATGGTGAAATATGGGGACGTTGGTGACAGTGGATTGCAAGTATTCGTCGGAGATGGCGTAAGTGGCGTCGTGGGGATCGACTCGATTCTGAAATAGACAATAGATCACATGGTTAATATAAGACCCTTATCATAACTCGTTAATGATCATTTAATCAACTATCAATATCGAGCTGTAAAATACGATATGATAAATAATTTCACTTCCAAAATCAAATTATCTCTTCCAGAAAATTTTCACTAACTTTCTAATAAAAAAAATTAAAAATTAAAAAATATAATTTTTGACTTCACAGTTTTTCTTTAATATTTTTTTTAAGTATTTTTAAATAAGACACCATTTTCCCAACAATATTTTAATTTTTCTATCTTTGACTTACAAAATACAAAAACCACACTCTGTTTTCTATAAAATTGTGAAATCTTAAATTTAATATATTACCAAAAGTGTTACAGCTAACATCCCCAAAAAATAAGTAAAATTTTCTACTTTTTTTTTATATGAAATGAAGTGAAAATTTTGAGTTTAATTTTGCAGTGTGACAATTATCGCGATGAAGCTGCCGGTGCGTTGAATTCGCGACTGGCAACGCGACCTACGCGCCAAGACTTTGGTGTCATTCACAGGCAGTTTTCATTGCGCAACTATAATCCTCACGCACTTTCTCTCCGGTGTCAGTGCGAGCCCATTGTCTTTTCTTTGCGAATTGCGCCGAGTGCAGGAAATCCGATTTCGGTCAAAGTCCCGGAAGTCTGCACAGCAAGGTCTTAGATTTGACATCCCTAGGTCCAAAAATTGCATTCCAGACCAAGGGATGCTGGGACGTAACTTTTCATTGCAATTATTCAACTTAATTTCACTCTGAAAACTGGATTTCAAAAAGTGTCTTAATTTAAGACACTATTATCTTAATTTAAGACACTATTATCTTAATTTAAGACACTATTATCTTAATTTAAGACGTCAGTGTCTTAATTTCAGACACCATCATCTTAATTTAAGTCGAAAGTATCTTAATTACAAAAGTACAATTCAATACTAGAATTCAGAATTTCAAATTTGATTAATTAAAATTAACTTTAATTTGATAGAATACAACAAATTACAACACAACAATATAATGATGATAACTTAAACAATGCTACGTTAATATAATACACCTCCTCTGAAATTTCAATCCTGAGACTCTGATTTCAATCGCTGTCTCACTTTTCCATATTAGTAAAGAATAATGTCATTTCATATTTCAAACAATTTACGAACGAAGAATTCAGAACAAATCGTACGTTTTCTGTCCATTATGATATAAGTGTCTAGTATGTATGCAAAAATATGCATAACTCCGTAATAGAATGGCGGCGATTATGCTAAATTATGCGAAACTAGGTACATTCCTCGCAGTGTGGTAAACAATGACTTCAGTCAACTTTAATTATTTTCTAGAATGTAGAAAGAGGTACTTCCTTTGTTGGGGAAATTCAAGTTTATCTTGATTCTATAGCACGCAGTTGAAATGTACGAGCACATTATTAAAGATAAAACAGAAATGTAAATAACGATTAGCCCAATTTAATTTAATAACATTCTTCACAGCGATTGACTGTAATAAAAACGAAAATTTTTTTATTGGCAATAAAAGCGCCTTCTGATCTGGAAACGATATATGGTTGCAATTCGTGACTATGTGCCATTCTCAGGAAAATCTCAATGAGATGTATAAAAGTGCAACCACGTGAAAGAAACTGTACAAAAAGCGCAACAATAGGTGAAATTACAATAAGTGAAACTTCGCTAAGTGAATAGTAAAAATTTCCAGCAACATTGAGTAGAAAAATGTCATTGAAATTGCAACAATATTATCAACGCGAAATTTTCATCAGTAAGAAAATCGTAAAATGTATTTATAGTTGAGTATAATATTCGCTATTTTATATGACAATTTAGAATATAATTTATTATTGTGTTTTTGGTTTCGCGTATTAACATGTATTTTGGGTCCAATTACTTCTAATATTATTGTTTATGGTCGGTAAATAAACTTACTTCTTCTCTTCCTCTGTTCCATTCTCCAAGCTGGCTGTTGGCAAATCTTCCAGCGATAGACGTCGTCTCGTTCTTGGCCTGGCATCGCTCCAGAACAAACCGGAAACGTAATCTCTTGGTTTCTTGCGCTCCGGGATGGGCACTAATTTACAATAAAATGTTTATATTTAGATTAATTGTTACAGATCAGCTTGTTAAAATTAATTTAATAAGAAACGTTTTTAACAAAAACAGTTTTTAATCAAATAAATAAATAAAAATATTGCTAAATTAGAATAAAAATAAAATTACTGTTTTTGACTGGCAGTTGGTTTGGTAACGTGTATAAAACTGAATATTTGAGATGATTGGGATCTCGAAGTTATGGCCTTCTTAGATAAATCTTAGAAGGTTAAAAATTCTGACTTCTATTGATAAATATCAGGACAATCTTTGATAATAGAAGATTATTTTGAGAAAAACTAAAATACATTCATATTACGTTGTTGACTCAGTATCTGTAGACGTTCAGTTCTAGGTTTTAAATGCGAAAAAAATGTTTACAGATACTGAACCAACTTGACCTCCTTTGATAAGTTTTTCGTGGAGTTTTAATATAATGAGATTATGGAAATTTTGGTTTCCTGTTTTCTCAAGAAAATTAATTAAATATATTTGAATGGGCGATACACTATGATTATTATTATTACAAAATGTATATTAAATTAAAAAAATGCATTTTTCTCTCAACTAAAAAATATTCATCAAAGTTATAACAGATATTTTTCAATGTAACCATAATATCTTCATCTGTGTTATTTGTCTACAAGAGTAATGTTTACTTTAATATTGTTATATAACATCAATGATTGATTGATATGTGTATATATATATACTATTTATAGTAGTTCATCACTAGTTGTATCTATTTCTGTCATTTTCTATGACTCGTTTTCTATCACATTAGTGGTGATTTTATTTGCAAAATTGTCAAGGCTATTTGCGCCTAGAACCATTTAAGCAATTGGTTTCGGTGCATATTTCTTATTAAAGAAGCCACATCAATGCATGGCACGTGCGATGTGCAACATGAGCCACGTAATTGAATAACGTAGTCTGCTTCTTCATTGGGTTACTGCTTATTGAAATAGCAGGTCGATGCTCCGAGTTCCATGTTATTTGCTCAGCTTAGCGAACCTGACGCTTTTACTGCGTGCCAAAATCAATAATCATTTCAGAAAGTCAATGTAGACTGTTACAGATTTTGTAACTAAACTAGTTCAAGAAATGTTGGTATACTTTGAAATTGAATAAACTGTAGTGATCAGCAGATTTGTTTTTTTTGTTCATTAATGCATGGCTTGGATGAATGAAATTCAATAAAGTAATTTCATTAGGAGTGAAAAATGTTTGGATTTATTTCATAATTTTTGTGTTAAAAATAATAATAATCATAGTGCCAAAAAAGTCTTATTCACTTTATGATGGAACTGATTTCATAATATTTCTGTTCTGTTCAATTAAAAAAATTTGTAGAGTGAATGTACCAATCAATGAACAGTCAAGATTCAGCACCAGTGAATGAACGCTCATTTGAAAAACATTTTCTGTCATTGTCTTTCAAATGTAGTGTTCATTCACTGGTACGTGTTCATTTACTGGAGCACTTATCTTATTTCTGTTCCTTTAAATGAAAAAAGTATATAACGTAATTTAGAGAATCCGGATAATATGCAATTCCATTTTTTTTTAACTATAACATTGTAATTTTAATATTATGTAAACATGTTTATACAATTTGCAATTGAAATAAGAATAATAATTTTTGCATATTTTGCACATACTTTGGATATTTTTCATATTTGTCAACTTTTATGTATGTTTTATATATCTCGTGTAAAAAATATATAATTTATCTTATGTTAGAAATTAATTTCTTTTATTTCTAATCCTTATGTTTGATTAGGGTCAACCGCGGTAATTGTGACACCATGGGGTAAATGTGACCCCATGATTTTTAATATTAAAAATAATGTTTATTCAATTCGTTTATGATTTTTTTTAACAATTCCAACCTTAAAGATTAAAATGACATAAATATTACAATTTTTTGTTCAATTTAAGTGTGCAAAAATTGAGTGTCAGAATTACCCCAAAATACCACAATTTGACCCTACTAATTATATTTGAAAATACACAAAAGTGTTTATTTTGACTTTTATAACTATGTAGAATAGAAATTCGAACAGTTAGTTGGTATTTGAAAGTCAACAAGAACGGAAGAAAAAATGCCAAAAATACTTATTAAGAAAAAGAAAATAAAAACTATAAGTAATAAAAAGGATATGTAAAAAGTAATCCAGGACATGAAATTCTGGCAAAGATTAGTGAAGTTCTAAGAGGCATCAATATTGATGATTCAATTACCAATATATTGGTAATTGAATCAACTTTGACAGTACTGTCGGTATAATGACAGTATTGTCATAGTTGATGAGGCTTTAAATAGCAAATCTAAATTTGCTCCTATAGTTTCAACTGACGTGGAGTGATCTTTTTCAGCATAGAAGCACATTTTAAGCGACAAAAGACAAAATTTGACTCCATCTAATATTGAACAAATTATGGTAGTTTATTGTGCAAAAATTATATTTTTAATGGTAAAATTATATTATCAATTTATTACTATATTGATAGAGAAAGAAAATAATAAATGTTAATAAATTATATTTCTTTAATCCTATTTACCATCTTTCTTGCATTTTTTTTGCATTGGCAAATTCATATTGTTTGCATATTTTGATATGCCATTAAAAATCGAAAATCCAACCCAAAAAATATATTTTTGGCAAAAAGAAATATTTGTTAAATAAAAAAGTTGCATATTATCCAGACTTTAGTAACTTTGTTCCAATAAAAATGAAGGAATATGTGTTTACCAAGCATTGGCACAAGTTTATCGTTGGGACTAAGTTGACTGGCAAGGTCCCGGCTGAGTTCCTCGCACTCAATTTCCTCGGGCAGTTTCTTGCGCGATTCAGAGGCGTGATCCCTCGACTCCTCCGGGATAATTTCCGTCTGCGAAGCAGCGTCGCTGGTGGCCGCGTTGACGCGCAACACCACCTCGGTGCGCTGCACCAACGTGAGCTCCTCGATTCCGGACTGGGGCGTACTGGCGGTCGGCGAGCCCAACGGCGAGGTCGAACTGCCCAGCGAACTCGACGACGTGTTGCTTCCTCTCGACGACCTGTCTCCTCTGCTCAGCGCTCGAGGCTTCAGCCGAGTTTCCCAGCTTATGCTTTCCGTTTGACTCGGACTCGACGTTTTCCGCGGAAAAAATACTTCGGACGATAAGTTTGGTAGCGTTGACTTTTGAGATGGACTAACGGGAGATGTTGGTTCTGCTGTGGAAGTTGGACTCTTTGTTGGTGGCGATAACCTAATCTGGTTCTGCAAATAATTCAGAATGTTAATATTTTTTTTAAAATTTAATACCCTAATATAAGTTGAGATTTACAGGATTAGGATTTACAATTATAATTATAAAAGTAAAATGATAAACTTTGATGAGGACCTTTGCTCTCAATAATTCAAAATTTGAAATGTTAAAAATCCTATTCCTAAACAACTATCATTTGTTTCAAGCATTAATATTGTAATATACATATAGGGCGAAGGCTCCAGTGAAAGAACAATTAAGAATTGGAACCAGTGAAAGAACTTCCATCTAATTTGTATTGTCTATCCTTGTTCCTCTAATAGAATGTTCTTTTACTGGTGTCAGTTCTTTCACTGGAGCCTTCACCCTATGACTATTCGGTTCAGAAATTTGAACAAATTTCTTAGTTGATTCAACTAAGGACTATTAGTAGTTACCTGGGTATTACTAAAAATATTAGTTGCAGTCTATGATCAACTAATTTTTTCAGTTAACGGTACTAATTTTTTCAATTGAAGGCATTACTTTACTGATTTTTTTAGTTGGGTTTACTAACTGTCGTAGTTGACAGCAGCATTCAACTATTTCTGTTAGTAAGTCCAACTAAGTTCAATATTCTTGGTGGCAAATCGAACATTACAAAAACAAGTGTCTTATTTTTAGCCACTTTTCGATTAAAAGACACAAATTGTGTCTTGTGACATTGTCTTTCAATCCAAAACTGTTTCAAAATAAGACACTTGTTTTTAGAATGAACCAATAAAGGGAAATAAATTACTGAAATAAATAAAAGCAATCAAGAAAAAATAAAATATCAACATAAAATATTTTGAATTCGCAGCTGTGAAGCATCATTATATCCAAAAAAGCATTTTAAAATCGCCTTCAAATGAACAAACACAATAATAGCAGAAAACACTTGTTTTGGCGGGATAATTATTTTTTGCGAGCCATTTTCGGGGGAATACGTCATCTGCGTGACATACTTAACAACCAATAAAAGGAATGTTATCGAGTGGCGCGCGGAATAATTAATCACTTGACGTTGCAGTGGCGCGAATTTATGATTTTTTATGCATTTCAAGACAAAAGCCCGGCGAATCCAGGGCCGTTGCCTATGAACAATAGGCGCGCTATTCGTTTCGAATGCAACGACGATATTTCACATACAGACTGTCCCGAGAAACACTGTATTGTAAACATTTTCGCGAAATAAATAAAAAAGGAACGAACGCAAGCGCTATATTTTATGGCGCTCGTCTTAATTGCTTTTTCGAAACGAAAGAAAACGCGGCACTTTGTAATGCCCGATATAAGCGATTGAAGTTCAAACTTTACAAGAATTCGCTTTGTTTTGCGTTCTCATATTTCCATTTTATTCATTCCAATTGGAGCTTCTCAAACAATTTAAATGATATTTAAATTATTTAACAAAGAAAAATACGACGTCGAAGATTTCAGCTCATGACTTGCAAATGCGAGCCGGACCGAACCACTGACCTATAAAAGTCTTTGTCTCGGTTGTGTTGTTTTGCGCGCCCGTAGTGCGAAAAGTCTACTTGTAGTCTGCTCCAAGTACGAAAAGCATTTTAACTTCGCGTTACTTAACTGCTCCGCCGTGTAGTATCGCGCAACACACTAGTTCCAAGAACTGTATTTATTATATAATTAGAATAAATGAACTTTGTTCGAATGCGACCGGCAATAATAAGTTGCCAAAAGTTTATTAAATTGGATTTCGTTGGCGATCGCTCCGAATTAACTTCTATTTAATAAACTTTTGTGCGCTTTATTTCATTTTATTCAATGAACAACAATCAACGATCACATCAAATTTACTGAACTTTCAGTGTTTTTAAATCCAGTGGAAATACAGGTTTTTCGTATTTGAGTCGTTTTTTAACATCGTTATTTTTATTCTCGTAGTATTAAAGTTTTTTAATTTGTTTATCTGAATTTTGTACAAATTATAACTTAATTATTAAATTTCGCAAAATTTCGTTTTTTTTTTTTTAAATTTAATTTGGACTTTCATATTCAAAACAGACGGATTTACTCAACATTAGGAAGTTTCTCCAGAAAACGATAGGATCTACTTTCGTTCCTACCAAACAGGTATTAGGCGTCAACTGTTTCCACCCCTGTTAATCCACACTATTTTTGCCCACAAACACCCACTGAAACTTCACCAACCAGTGACACACACAAGCTCACTGGGGAACAATTTT
>JABFPQ010000834.1:0-10010 GCA_022817265.1 Masnerella sp. ZL-2020 | reverse complement strand
TTATCTTATTGTATTGTACCTGACGCTGTGTCTGTCTCCAAACAATGATATTTGAAACACTGTACACGAGCGTCACAGTTGCCCCTACCCCAGATAGTAAGTATACAGTACGTCACTGATCATCAGCGTAGGAAAAGTCCTCAAATAGCCGGTGTTACCAAAATTTGAAGATTTTATTTCTGCTATACCTTCGTAATAAATGAGTAAATAAAAAGAAGGGCGAGAATTAAATCTTCAAATTTTGCAATGTTGAGTTCAAATTAGCTCTTAAAGATGAAATATCAATGATTGGAAAGTTTGAATTTTGCACTAGAACAATGTTTGACTTGGTATAAAACCTTTGGTAAAGATTTTTGATCAAGTTTGTTTGATTCAAAGTTTTAATTTTGATTCAGGATTTTAAGTCTAGATCAAAATAATTTTTTATCAGTAAGATCCAGATATTTGGCTCAAAACTCTAATTTTGTTTTGATTAAAATTGCAAGTTTATGTGGAAGAATGCAGAACTTAAATTTGAGTTCGAACCTTACCTTAGAGAACATTAAATGATAGTCAAGTATTGTTCTGGAGCAAAATTTGAAATTCAAACTTAACCAACAACTGATAACCATCTAAAACTGGTCTTCTTACGTCACCGGCAAATTTGTGGCAAGATTGTCAACAGTTTGGCGTAACTCCCCGCTCTTAGGTCGAAATTAAGAAATGTTTGAAAAGGAGAGGATGCGGGTTGGGTGCGCACCTCCCCATCCAGCACGACTGGTTAGTTCGCCGACAAGCCGAGGGCAGTTCCAAATAACGAGGATTGACGACACTTATTTCGGTCGCACGGCCACTGAAAGGATAGGGGCAGTGTGATGTTTGTATCGAGCAAGAAACGCCGGTGCTTTTCTAGTTGCGGATTTGAGCATGACATTTCTGAGACGTTACAATTTAAAGAGAAAGATTCAAAGAGAAGCGGAAAGAACAAAGACAGTAACTGACATGTTTTCGATTTGCAACAATTATACTTTGCTGTTTGCATTTTGTCAATCACGTCTTTTGGCAACTTGTGCCTGTGGAACAATTATATATCTTCCATTTCGAAGTTGTACATTATATATTAGACTCGTAAACGCGGTTATTATTACGATTATTATATATATATTTGAATATATATATATAAATATATTATATATATTATATATGGAAATAAATATTTATATGGAAAGCATCGATTCTTTTTTCTTGGACTTGAAGTTAGATGATGCGGGGGTGGTAGCGCTAAGTGAAGGTCTTTTTCACTACCCAATCGCAGACGGTTATACAATTCGGAAACGCGACGAGCTGCCTGTCCTTCATGTTAATTCGAAACCCTAACATTTCTTTTTGTACACCACATCGAGTCAAATCACAATTGTTAGTCAACTAATTATACGGGCAAAATGGTTGCAGATGCCTTCACTTACTATACACAATAAAACCATACTTATACTTGTCAAAATTAAATCCAAACTAAAAAAAAAACAAAATGCATTATAGACATACAATTAACATTAACATTATCGTTTAAATATCAGAGTCCTGTCATTTTGTCCGTGAAAACTCTACAATCCTTGTTCATAAACAATTTCATCCATCTCATTAAATTCACAACAGTAGCATCATCTTATGAAAAACTAACAAAAATGCTCCACATGGCCAAGTTGACGCTAACTTTGTCACGTCAAACGATGCCGAGTCTCAGTGACAAATTAAACAATGTCCGGTTGATTGACTAGAATAACGATGCTTATCACATGCCTGGAACTATTTTTACTATTACATTCAATCTGTCCAACATGGCACACGCGTAACTCCTCATTAGCCTCTGACACACCCGCTTGCTCAAGGGACATTTATTAATAACTATAATCATTTTATACTTGTAATCGCATAACTAGGCGATATTGAACGAATTTTGTACATTATTAACATTTAATTAATATTATCAATCGTATCTTATTAAGACTGTTAATGTTAATGACAAAGTTCAACTATAATTACAGTCAATATAATCTATTAAATTCAGCTAAAATCATGACAATTATTGGTATTTATTATTTATTCTATTTATTGCAAGTATACATTTTTAACTGTGTATACTTTACTTAATACAGAAGAAAAAATAGTCCATGTTGAGAAACATTCGACAATTATAGTTGAAATAGTGACGTAGTTTAATAGCAATAATCTTAAGAAATGGCCCAGGCTTGAATATATGCAATAACCGTATGCACTACATGTATGAACGGTGCCTCGAGTACCGATGATGTCACTCACTAATTTAATATCGTGGTGTGGTGGCAGGTGCACACCCATGCAAGCTATTCTAAAAACTCGACAGTACAGTATTTAAAACCAAAAGCCAATGGAACGTCATTTAGAATCTAACGTTGTCAAGATTTGTCTTCAATGATCTAAAACAGATTGATCCTCTTAATCAATTTTTGATATAACATAGTAATATAATTGTAAATATCGTACGATAAGCCATGCATTTTAACCTTTGTTCGGAATTAATCGTTCTCTCTGTTCTTGGTCATTTTCGGTCGCAACGCGACGAGTCAAATAATTTTCATTTTACAAATTAACACTAACACCATGGAATTAATAAAAACACGAGTCATCAGATCAATTGGATTAATCAAACGGTCTCATCTAATTAAAAAAATAATGACTTTTAACGACAAACAAAGGTTTCCATTGATTGCATCGCTTATCCTAACAAAAATTTCCTCTTAAAATCTCTATATAACTTTGTCCTATGTGCGGGGAGGGTACAGTAAGCCACGTTTAATTTTGATCAGTGTGACACGTAGAGAAAATAACCAAAACTCAAATCACCAGACTCTCTGACGTAACTGTTATTGATGTTCGTGTTTATGACGACTCTCATAATCTCATAATCACTTCAATCAATTTGACTTAGCCGGACGCTTCAGACTAATCGTTACTTTTATTGATTCACTTTTTAATTTTGATTCAGTACCTGTTGTATTACGTATTCAAAAGCAATGCTGTTTTTCGTTGGAGAACACGTTTCGTTGTAAATACGTTGCATAGTAATAGCGATAGTACGGAAGTCATAGTAATGCAAACACGTGCTCTCTAGTCACAAACTTGAGGTTCGAATTTCAGAATTTACGTTCCATTGGACAAAACGCTTCTTTCAGCCTAACTTTACCGTGCGTATTAGTAATTAATATCAAATCACCAGGTCAATGACAATTTGCACGTTGAACATTCAAGTATAAGTCAATAACATAATAACACGTAACCAAATTAATTACATGGAGAAAACAGTTTTCACTTCAATCTCAATTTCAATATCTTATATATTAATTTTATATATGGATATGATATGTTAAGCAATTGTGTACATGATTTATCTGTTTGAGTAAGGCGAATGTTCCAATCAGTGATCACGTTACTGGTTCTCATTATTATCAATTCTATACAATTGTAATGTTTTATGTAACATAACAATAGATTTTAAAAATAGTCCTCTCTTTAAATTATTACATAACACATTTTTATCATTGAAATTTATTATTGTTATTATTTATAAAACATTACTTTTACTGTCAACAAATTAGTAACTTAATATTTCTAATTAGGAATTATGTTTGATAAAATGAAAGATTTATTCTAGTTTAAATTTTTGAATAGTAATTAAATTATACATGATCTTGAATAAGAAATGTACACAAATGACCTTTTTCTCCCTGTACATAACAGTTGTGTGCTTTTCGAATACTGTTGCATTTCTCGCTCGCCGGATTTGTAAGATTTAACAAAAAAATCACTAAATTCTAATTCGAACCATGCGATCTTGACTGATGTATTGACTGAACCGTTGTGCCAATCAGGTGAAACGAATTTACAATTCAGCCAACTTCACGTGGCTGGCGTCAACTCTCTAACACCATTGGTCGATCGTCTCAAGATCGTCGACAGCAAAAACGGCATTGCTTTGTCATAACAAACCAACCGGCATTTGTCTCTCGTCTCTATTCCGCTGATTAGATGATTAAGGTGAAATGTCCCATAAAAAAACTTATATTTTTTATCTAAAACAATCATCTAGCTGAAATTCTTAGTACTTCCATTGTAAAGTTCATAATTTCAAAGAATTCTTCAAAAAACACCGAATGAAATTTGCAGTAGAAATGCTAAGTTTTTTAATCTCGAACTAACAAATAAATTTACATAGTTGAAAATGAGATGTGGATATTTTAAATTCATCATCTAGTGACATTTCGCCTTAACAGACAAAAGTCGTTCTATTAATGGTAATTAAAAGCAAACAACGATCATCATCGAATTACTAACAAACTGTTTTTCTTTTCTTTCTTGTTAACCCTGGTTGCCCATGGCCTGTAGGCTTGGAGTGCTAACAATGGAATCTACTCGCCCCACTCGTGCTAACACCTGGACTTTGGACAGCATCCGCGCGTACAATCGGTTCGCCAACCTCCGAGGCCTCGACAGACCTTCGCCGTCCGCGCCAGCCCTGTACCAATCGTAGGTCAAGTTTACATCCATCCTCATTACCAAAGTCCTGAACGTTTCGATCGACTACTTACCGCGCCACTTCTTTTTCAAAGACAGTTCACAATTCGGTTTCCCACGTCACTGCTGCAAAATTGGTTTTCCACTTAAGTATTTCTGGTGTGAGGTCTCTGGAAGATCTTTTGATTTTGTTTGATTAAGGTTGAATATCTTGAGATCTGAAACACTTATCTAATTTTGATGTAAGATATAAGATCTTGCATGAGGATTAGTTGAAGTCATTTTCCAATCATGCTGTGTAATTTATACATTATTTAATGTAAGGTAATTGTAGGGTTTCGAGTAGAGTCTTATTTAAAGTCATATGAGAAGTTTTTTATGATTTCTTGCGAGCACTTTCAGGATCTTGTTGAATTCCCAAGTGATAAAAGACTTCGAATGAGAAGTTATAAAACAACTTATCAAATCATCATGTTAAATTAGATCTACATTATTTTTAATGTAAGAGAAATTTAAAGATCTTATATGATATCTTCTGTAAAATGCATCACATAAATCCAGACCTCAGACCAAGATTCATCTCCAAATAAATAATCTAAATTAAAAATATCAACTTCTTTCCCAAGCGAAAGAAAATCTTCAAATCCAATCACTACGAAAAACCAACTTTGCAACAGTGACGAAAGGTGCGACAAAAAAAAAGCGGGACATGTTCGACCGTCCATTGTTGAGTGATATTCCAGGGAAAGCAACGACGAAACTAGTCTAATCGAGATTAGACGGGAAGCGTGAAAATCTTTTTTTTGTTCATTTTACTCTTGTCGGATATTCTTTAGTACTTATGATGTATCCATCCGAAATTTGGGCGCCCGGCGCCCAGGAACTGAAACATGCGTATCTTACCGATGGAATGTAACGGAGGGTTTCTCGGTCCTTTACTTGTCGAAACTGTGAGCAGACAAGGCTAATCCGGTGCGAAGAGATGGCCCACGTGTTCCTGGACACCGGTGACTAACCGACACCGCTCAAGGCACTCTCATCCTGGTCGTCGACGACTGAAAATCCTGGGAAATCTTTTGATAATTAAGTGCAATTAAAACTAGTAGTACGTAGGCTAACGCAACCGGATGTAACGTGCACCGTTTCTAAAGTCCAATTTTCGACAACAATATGATCTTCCCTGAGAAAAACTCTCATCTTTTTCTGAATAGTTCTTATTTTTTAATAGTTTACATATGGATTATTTCAATGCAAAAAATAATTGGTTTTTACTTTCTTTTGTTCTCAGTTTTATCTCAGAAATATTGTTTAATATCATTTTTAAAACACTATTTTTGACTCAAGGTGGGAATTGTTTAGCTAAAATTCAAAATCTTGAGCTAAAACATCAAATTTCAATGAAGATAATGAACTTTGAGTCAAGATATAATTTCTATACAGTCACTTTCACTCAAGATTTGACCTTTAAAAAATTAGATCTAAACTTAAAGTAGTGTTTTAAGAATGAATTAACTCGAAGTAGCTATATATATAATAAAAAAAATCTACACCTTACATCTGGTTCCCCAACGAAATCTATTTAATCTCGTGGAAAATAGTTTGCGATAATTAACCTAAATACGAAAAACACTTTATTTTTGTAACCCTATCGAATTCTGGACATGCGTGGATATCAGTACTTTCTTATGCTTAGAGTCTCTTACGTAACACGAAACTAAAGGATCTATTTTGTTAGCGCGAGTCAACGTTTTGTAAACGACACATCCCCACCACATTTTGCCCCTTTCTCTCGGCAAAATTCACCGATCAACATTGTTATTTAATTAATTCATCACGAATTATTTAATTCAAAGCGCTAAGTCTTTCAGTCAAGGTGCCAATGCGAAATTTGTATCTAGTAAACGAGAGTCGGTTTTAATTTTTGCAACCAACCCCGCTGATCTTCCATAACGTCTTCGTTCTGTGGATTGCGAATGCCAAAAAAAATTGTTAGCCGTTTTTGTCGGTACCACGACTATAAATTGCAACTAATTGTATAGGCGCGTGCTCCTAGAATTTTGGCAATGTCTTGAACAAAGTGAGCATTGATTGTTGTTAAAACGAGTTTTCTGCTAAACAATTGTAGAGTTTAAATTTACTTACGCTAAGGCAGATGAATATATATAGTTGTATGTTATATAAATGTTGAAAGCCCCAGAATAATTTACAATTATTTTCTTATTTTCGAGGGCAAGATTGGAAGTACAAAGATGCTTACTTCGAATCACTCCAAACGAAAATTAATGTATGTAATTTTCAAATACTTAATGTAAACTAGAGCTATCACGATTTCATTAATAAGAGTCATGAGGGTTTCAACTAAAGAAGTGATTTTTTAACGTTCGTCATACGAGCTGGATGATGAACTGTGTAATATTGATTTATAGGTTTATTTTATGGAAAAGTACTTCATGTCTCTTATTTTTATACTATGCAATTCGCCATATAAGTTAATGCAAGTATTGAATTACACATTATGTTACACGCATTATTTTGTCACAAAACAACACTTAAAGTAAAATCCATTCGCTATAAAATTACATCATTAATTACCAATTGCAAGTGAACATTTTTATTTCATACTGTATAGATGCTGAAACGCATTAATTTCAAATCTGTTGACTATTTAAATTACTGTTTTTAAGATTTATGATGGTTTTTTTAAAGAATTTATTATGGTGATAAATTGTATTTTTGATAAGCTTCTATAATTCGTTTGGAAATTATATCGAGAGTATATTCTATAAAAGTGGTTGTTGGAATCTCATTTCAAATAATATTTGAAAAACTAAAATTATCGCTATTACTGATCTCGAGTTTATAAAATATTGAACATATATAGCACAAGTAATAGTTAGCAAAACATAAGTACAAAATATTGGGATTGTCGAATGAATTATGGAAAGTTTCAGATGTTTATGTTTATATTTTGTAATTATTTTTGTGGAAATAGATATAATATATTTTGTTCTTTTCCTAAGTTTATATCAAATTAAAAAATGTTTATAATTTAATTTTTCTTTTTTAATATTGCATTGAATTTTAAGTTTGAATATTCGATGTTTAATTCGAATACTAATTTTTTACTTTCCATTTGTATGATTTGTATATATTTAATATGACTTGTAATATTAAATATACTAATTACTTTATTAATAGCGTAACACAGTTTACAACAACGTGTAGAAAATAAACTAACAAATATAAACAAAAAACGATGAATATGTACATATTCATTTGACAAGTCCACAGAATAGATTACATTTTGCACAATGGATATTCGATTAGGTTTACAAATGTCTCACCCAACAATGATATTGAAATGTTTATTTGCAGTGATCGCAATAAATCGTTTAAGGTTGTCGTGCAAATGATGTTGGATTATTCGTATCGAAGGCTTAAAATCGAATTATGATTATGTGTAAAAAGTAGATTTATTTTAAACGTAGAGTACGAAATTATAAATAATTATACTTCAATAATTGTTTTTTCAGTTACGAATGAATCACGAGCTAGTTATAAGGATTGTAGTAAATCTATAAAGTATATCTTGATTTTGTTAGTTTCATATTTTATTCGAACGTTGGCACACATCTTACTCGTGCAGGATATCGTGGCAATATGTTTAGTAATGTAAATTGTAAACACAAAGGGCAGCGATGCAAACACGAATTGAGGGATAATTGATACTTTGATTTTGATGCAACAGCGTAAAGGAACTCGAGCTTGGAATCGCAGAAAGATCTCTGTTGAATTATACGATGTAATCAACGTCAAAGTGTCAATCAATTGACTGTGGGTGTGCTCGTAAATTATGTTAAATTGCAAGAAATGTTCTAATAAACCAAGCTAATTTCTCTCAAATTATTGTAAATTAAGTGGAATTGTATTTTGAATACTCTCTTTAAAATATTCTTGCTTTTGTTTAAGAAGTTTTGTCATTTGTGTTGATATAACAGTTTTTATTAATTTTATGTTGGTAATTATCAGCTAGAAACCAGTGCCAATGTGAGTTGTGATCTCTACAATTGTTTACAAAGAGATTTTCTCATTTTGTTTGTAAAACAATTATTTAAAAAAGAATTATAAAGATTTTTAAATTTATTTCACAACGACGAATTCGTGATTGTGAAAATGGGGCACCATAGTGGAAAAGCACCATCAAAAGTATCATCCCGTCGCCGAAGGGGATTGAACAGAGCGTAAGTCCAATTATTTATTTAAAACTTAATATTTTCTCTTTCAGTTATACACATATTAGTAAGGTGAATGTCCCAATTAGTGACCATGTGCCTATTTGTGACTTTTAATGCGATAAGTTCAAAATATAATTATATAATTTTAATGTAAAACTCATATATCATTTGTTTACTATTTATCCCAACTTAAAAATTATTCACAGGAATAGAAATAGTTAATATAATACAATAAAAAATTACTTTTCTATTGGTCACAAATTGGTGCTAAAGAGGTCACTAATTGGTTCATTCACCTTATACAACTAATAAAGTAGTATTATAATATATACTATATCCCTATAAAGACACAAAATTATATAAACATTTTTAACATCTTTGTGGGAGGAAGGATTTCGAGGTTTCGCGCCAAACGAGATTAGTGGCGCCACCGGTGTCATTGAGGAGAAGTAGCCGACGTTTTGGGGAAGAGTTTCAGTTTCGGAAAAGACGTGTACATGTAAACAAGTTAAAGTATTATTGTAATTGTTCTATATTCTTATATTCTTAAAATAAATACTGTTTGTTAAATTTAAAAGCGACAAGTGATTTATGAAATACCGGATTCCCTACATATTTATAAAATAAAGTGTATTTATAGCGATAAACGATATATAAAAATATATGTATACTAGTGGATTAGTATAGATATTAATCATAATGTATAACACATTATTATTAAAGATTAGTAAACTTAATCATTTTTTAATTATTAATTTGGGATTAATCAATGTATAAATAATAAATAAATCATATTATTTTGTTAAGTAGCTCGATAAACATTCTAATGAATGATTTTTAATTATAAGAAATTATAGCTAAGTGAGATCCATGAGTCATTTTAAATATGACAATGTTTGGATCGTCGATTAAATCAATTCAATATTAGTTAAGGTAAATGTACCAATTTGTGATAGGTGACCCAATTTGTGTTAATTTTTATAATTATGGGTTTTTAACATAAAGTTAACTATAATATAGTTTTTTATTTCTGTTAATTTAAGTCTGAGATACAATAATATTAATGTAAATTTAGACTAGTGCTTATTCTTTGATGAGAAAAAATAGTTTATTTATCTAACACAAATAGGGGCTAAAGGTTATCACAAATTGGGACATTTACCTTATCTCTGGTTTAACTTGGGTTAACCAGATGTAAAAGCGTTTACTTAAATAAGATTAAGTTATGAAAATTGTAGTGTGAAT
>JABFPQ010000833.1:0-10011 GCA_022817265.1 Masnerella sp. ZL-2020 | reverse complement strand
TTGAAAGGTAGTGTATCTGTTGCCTGCCGGAAAAACCGTGTAACTCTATTTTAATGATTAGTGAGAAAAAAAAGTTTAGAGTTTCTAATTTAAATAATGAAATATGGTTATAGGTGAAATTACTTGACAATATTCTACTGATATTATGATTTTATGTTCAAAATTTTACTTTTCCATAGATATTTACATTAAATATGGATAATTAAGTGATTGAATTGACTTACTCGATTATTCCAGCTGATTTAGAGTTTCACGTTTTTCAGGGATATTGATAAAATTGTAGTTCTTTCTCAATCATTTGGACGCGGCTCGTATCCAAATGTCAATTTTTATGTGATATAGAATAGGATTTGAAATTGATAATTATAGTTATAAATGATTTAGATTTTCTAATTACTAATATGATATGTTACGATTCGCGTAACTTGTTCGGGATTTTACACGCGTAAAATAATGAGTCGATTATATTGGCCAGAGTCCAGTTTATTGGGCGGTTCGAGCAGTTGTGTCATTATACAAAGTTTTAAGGTATAAGCGCAAAGATGGTTTTTGGTGGGGGCACTTATGCAGGTATGTCGGCGTATTTGAATTTGTTAAAGGATCGATGAAACAATAATATTTGCGGCACTTAAGGTTGCATCTTAAGAGTGGTAAAACGTTCGGCTTGGAAAACGTGACAGAAATTATGGTTCGACAGATTATCGGATTAGTGTAATTAGGGATTCGCAGCTCGTTCGGCGTTGACAATTTTTATGATTTATGGCGGTCAAATGGCTCGATCTTTTGGTTAATTTATGACGTAAAATTAGGTTTTTCGTTGAGGGTCGGTCGCTACATGTTAAAAAGGTTATTACGTCCAGGGGTCTGAAACTGCCATTTAGTCCGCGCTACCACGTTTGGAGCGCCATCTGAGCAAATGGCCCGCAGAGATGAACTAAAACAGGCGGCTTGAAAATGCGCGGTATATTCGAATATAAATGGGAAGTTTAATATGAATCATCACAAATTTTGAATTATAAATAATTCTATTATTCTTTATTGCAAATAAAAAATATTTAAAATAATAATAAAATATAATGAAGTAATAAAATAACATTTAATTTGTATTAAAGTTCCTACAAATATATTAATGAAAATATTGTATAAATAAATTCGTAATGAAATGAATTAATGAATAAAAATAGAAATAAATTTTGTATTTTTTAATAAATTGTTTAAAGTTGTTTAATAATAATATTTTAATAAGATTTGTATTTATAATGTAATAAATATACATAAATAAATAATTAATGAGTCAAACAGAAAATATCGTATGAATAATATAATTTTTAATTTAAATTATATTATTTCCTGTAAATATTTATAATTTGACAATATTTCCATAAATTGTGTCTAATTGATTTAAATAATTTTATAACAAAAATTGTACATAAATTTTAGTAATTGAGTAACAAATTTTAGTAACAAATTGATTTTCATTAATTTCAATAAGAGTAATAATGAGGTTATGAAACAGAGAAACAATTTATATGTTAAACACAAATTTTTTAATATTATAATTAATTGTATGTGTACATATTCAAAAAAATGAAAAGTATGTTAAATAAATGATAATATATCATATATTAAAATTGTACATTTTTTAATGTTAATCATTATAATATAGTTAAATTATAATTAAATAAGTATAAACAATTATACAACTAATCAAGAATTATAATACTATAATATTATTATTATTATGTCCATCCATTTGAATAAAATGTAATTTTAGCTTACAAAATACAAATATTGAGTTTAAAAATACTTTGTGCTCTTTTAAATATCACTTTGGTTGCAATTAAAAAAAAGATTCAACATTGATATATAATATGGAAAACAGTCCTAATTAATATAAATTATGTACACGCACATGTAAATATTTTTAAACTCTTACAATTATGCAAGTTATTGAAAATGAAATTCATGATTACTGTTGCCTTTCAGTGACTATCATTGATATGTACAGATTATTCACAGCTCTTAAACTTGGCTTAAAAATGTTCGCATAAACGTTCTGCGTTCCAATATTGTCGATTTAAAACTGATATTACAACATTAATATATTAATGACCATTTAAAAAATGTAAAAAATAATGAAGCACCAATATCTCCAAGTCAAATTCCAAAATTAAGGTAACATATCCGGTTATTGCCAGTTACTTAAATGTAAATTTTAAAAGGCTTTAAAAATTGCCCTTTTAGTAACTCTGGGTATTTTACCTTAACTTAACAATATAAACTCCCATTTATTTGTACAAAAAGATTAATATAAACGCAGACTGCAATGATACGATGAAAAGAATAAAAAGTGACAGATTAAAGTATAGAAGACGACACAATTTACATAGATTTGATGAAACGAGTTTCGTTGTATAAAATTAATTCATGAAAAAGTTTGAGTTTCTTTTTTTCAACTCGTTGGCTGTTCTTTGATCGCCAACGATTCCTTAGGTTTCTTGTTTTGGTGAAACCTTCTTTTAGGGCCGTTCTTTTTCCACCGATTGGGACTCCAGTCGACAACGTTTTCGTCAATTTTTGTTGGTAGTATAGGAGCAATTGGTTCTTCTGGTGGCCTGTCGTTTTCCTCTGGTTCCTCTGTTGTGAAAATGTAGCTTATGTGGTAATAACTTTTTAAGGTGGCTTCTGATCTGAATGGCTGCATTGCACACCAAACGTGTGTTAGAAGATGAGGAAACCTCGTCAACCAATAATCTGTGAATTGGTCTGGAATACTGCCCAAACTTTTTTGAGCTTCTGGAGTTAACTCTCTGTAGTGATTTTTCTGAAAAAATATGTTTATATTAATGTCACAAATTTACATTTTTCTTCATTTTTCTATGAAGAATTCACATGGCTTTTAAAATGTTCACAATTTTATTTTCGAGAATAAATAAAATTATGAGATGATAATTTTGTTTAATTATTTATCAATTTATTATTTTAAATGATAATACGTTTATTATTATTATTATTTGAAATTCTCATAATTTTTGTTTTAATAAATATATCAATTAAGAACCTTGTTCCTCAACGCGCGAAGTAAATCTCTCACATTATCCCCACGATAACTCCTATATTTCCTTAAGTCACTGGCCACCTCGGAATCGATGTGCAATCTCCAGTCTCTCTGGACAATTTTCCAGTTACCCTTTTCCAAAGCTGTCAGCTCTGGACTTTCTGGGCCTTCCTTTTCAACGCGATCGCTCACGTCTTGAAAGAAATTTAGAATTTGTGCGGGTGCCCAGAAGATATGGTAGTTATGGACCGCTGAGGCCGGTGGTCGGTCTGCGGGATCACTTGCTATCATTGATTTGATAAGAAGTAGGGCAGAAACTTGGTCGTTTTGTTTCATGGTTTGTAAATGGGATAAATCTGCTTCTCCACCTAAAAATATCAATCGATTTTTTCAATGAAATATATTGCTGAAATAAGTAATAAAACTTGTATTTAATTCAAAGTTGGGAAAAAATATGATTTAAATCATGATTTAAATAAAAAATTTTAACATATAGGTAGATAAAAATCATGATTTGAATCAATTTAAATTTTGAGTAATTACTAGAATATTAATATTGATACTAACATAAAATATTGGCTTGTCTTCTAAGAGGATCTCCAAAAGGATGTTTTCCTCCAGAAAGAACGTAGTAAAAAACGCATCCCAATGAAAAAATGTCGCCTGCGCATGTGGTTCTTACACCATTCAGCATTTTTGATGCGATCCATCCATCAGTACCAGTGATTCCCGAACGTGTTGAGAATGATATTCGACCTAAATGTAATTTTTTACATAAACCGAAGTCTGATATCATCGCTTTGATTTTACCACTAGGGCCAGGTGTTGATAGTAGTACATTGTGGGGTTTCATGTCTGTATGTACTGTAAACCAAAATGTTTCAATTTAAACATTCCAAAAATATAATTTTATGTTAATTGGTAAATATTAATTTATATTTTACTTTTAATTCTAGAAATCAACTTTTAAATAAGAATAATCATTTTTTTGTAATTACCCAAGGTCTAATAAAAGTAAATTAAGGTTGAAGACCAGATGTAGCTTGTTTCAAAATATTCTTTATTGAGATTGTTTCACGGTTGTATTTTCCTATAACATAATCTTGGAGTGTAACTTCGGCAAGTTCCAACGTATATACATATATTCCAATATATATATTGGAATATATTGTCTTCCTCTGTGCAGAAATACCGCACAACGTTAGCACAGGATAAAAATTATGCCGTTTTCTGAAAACAAAATATTTTAATATAATTACATAAACAAAATTTTAAACTCTAAATAAAAATAATGATTATATATAAATGAATACTTATCTTTCTTTTTTGTATAAAACTATATACAACTAAATGTATATAAAATTATTCAGACGATAAATACATAATAATATAATGATATGTCCATCGCGTACGTCTCTTTCTCTAAAATTTAGAAATTATATACGTTTCCTGAAAACAAAATATTTTAATATAATTATATGAACAGAAGTTTTACATTGTAAATAAAAATAATGATTATACATAAATGAATACTTATCTTTCTTTTTTGTATAAAAATATACAACTAAATGTATATAAAATTAATCAGTTAATAATAAATAATAATATAATGATATGTCCATCGCGTACGTCTCTTTCTCTAAAATTTAGAAATTATATACGTTTCCTGAAAACAAAATATTTTAATATAATTATATGAAAAAAAATTTCAAATTCTAAATAAAAATAATAATTATAAATGAATACTTATCTTTCTTTTTTGTATAAAAATATACAACTAAATGTATATAAAATTATTCAGACAATAATACATAATATTATAATGATATGTCCATCGCGTACGTCTCTTTTTCTAAAATTTAGAAATTATATACGTTTCCTGAAAATAACATATTTTAATATATATTAATGAATAAGTTTAAAGTATTAATACAATCTAATGAAATTATTGCAATGACTACTTATCTTTCCTCTCCGTTGGTCTGATATATTAAGACAAGCTTTATTGGAACCAAGTTTATATGTATTAATATATTAATATATATATTCCTACAAAAAATATACACACATTAGATAAGAATAAAAGGTAATTGTTATATAATAATGTGCATGTACAATAACTGAAAATAAATTGGGCTTAATTAATTCTGTTAATGATATTTTTTAAAAAATAAACATGTAATATACTTAAATAGGTGCAATGCACGCAATCTTGAAGCATGTACAAATCATACGCGTCCTGTAAAAAAAAATAAAACAAGTTAGGTAAAAAAGAAGTTGTTGATAACTAATTACTTGAATTAAAAAAGTTTGTTTTAATATGTATATCATTATTTTGAAAAGCCCGCTGTTTTCATTACCTAATGTACACTTTCTATTGGCTACTCAAAAATAAAATAAAAATTCTGACATTTGACAGTTAACCTGTAAAATGTCAGTTGTTGTTGACTTGTATGTCTATGAGGACTACATATATAGTGTCAGTTTTAAAACTTCACTTATTTGGATGTTGTTATTGTTTCCTTTAAGGGCTAAAAGGGATTGGATTGAACGGTCCCTTGTACGCCAGAACTGATTCACTTATTTGGAACTTCTAAGTGAATAACCGTGAATACATAATAAAGTAGACTTACAGTTATAAATTCGCGTCGGCAAATTTTCTTTTTCGACTCGAGTGCTTCAGGAGTTTCTTTTGACGTGTCAGGAGATTTTGATGTCGACACCATTCCATCAAAAATTGCGTCGTTAATTTCTTTTTCACAAGCAGCATTACATTGGAAAGATGTTCATCGCACTGAAACCAGGTTTTATCCATTTTGGTGATGAGGTATTCCTGTAATAATCTCTGGACGTTGAGCCTATGGTAAGCTGTAGTCATCAAAGATGACATCAAAGATGTAACACCTGTAAAATAAGTAATGTATTATTTCTTATTCTATTTTATTATACAAAATAATATAACAACAGAGTTTACAATTAAATTCACAATCTGAAAGAAATTATAAAAATCCTTTCAAATGTAACTTACCTTTAACAACAAATGGAAAATCGGTACTGCTGAAACTTTTTTTGCAGTTGTTGCAGGCCTGAATACTGGAATGTTGCAGTATTTTAGCTGCAAATTTGCTGGCATCAATTGTCACAGAAGACGGTGGCATGTAGGATTGTCCAGGTGTAATGTTCACCTCGTGAACAATCATCTCCTCGCAGGAATAATGGTGACGTGCGTTGTTGAAGATGGACTTCAAGGACAACAACACGTTTTCATCAATTTCAGCTTCACAATTGGTCCCAATGGATCTGGAAGAGCACAAGTTGTTAATTAGCAATGTTTTGTAAGAACCTTCGAACTGTTTACAAGTAGGTGAAGTATTGCAAACGCCTTGGCTTCTGATAGAACCAAAAAAGTTTTCCAAGCAGTCCTGATTGAAATATCTGGGGATGACTTTATCGAATCCTTGGCTCTGAAGATTTTTCCACAAACTTTGGTATCCTTCAATTGTCTTTTTCAGATTTTGTAAGCACGGTGTTGTTGCTCTTCTCTGCAAATTTGTCTCGCAGTCAACAAATGACAATTGAGGTAAATACCGAAGAGCATGTATCCAAAAATCATGATGACTGCTGTTGGACGTAATTGGTCGACGTAATTCAGGATCACTATCTGAGAATTCTGCTGAGCCATTCATCGAGTCCATTACATCATTAAAAAACTTCAAGGCCCAGCTTGTTGACGTAGCTTCTGATTCTCCAATGGTAATCTGTTCCTTTAAAGTTGTTGTATGAGGAGCTATAAAAATGTAAATTTAAAAATAAAAAGAATTATTACATATTATATATCGCATTTGCCGTTTTTAAATGTGTTATAATATCTTTATAACATCTTTATCGTTAATAATCTCAACCAGCTTGCTTAGTTAACGTTTTACAGAATATTAAAATAAAACGAATTATGTAAATGAAATAAAAACAAACTAACTCTCTGAGGAACTCATGTCAGTTACAAATCTTGACAATCTATTACTGAAAATGATGCACGCATGTTTGACTCGCATTTTATTTATCAATTCTTTATTGATATGGTGCTCCTGAATATGTGGAAGAACTCGTGAACCTGAAACTCGATAAACATCAATTTCAAAAGCCTTCTCGATAATGCTCCATTTATCAACTTCATGCAAAATGCCAGCTGGTATGACTTCTTTAGGCACAGTCAAGTTCTTATTCATCAAATTGTTCCGCAACGACTTAGTAATAGGGGGCACATCGTATAAAGGTATTATATCTAAATTGTCAATAGTGATTACATTTCCTACAATTTGTAAAAAATTAATTCTATTAAAACACGAGAACGAGAAAATAAAGTAAAATTTGAAATCATTGAATTGGGATAAGACCATCTCTATATAATCCTAAATCTAACATTAATTTACTTCTACGTTTGTTGCAGGACGTATATGATGCAATATTTTGATTTATAATAATTATAATTCATGCAAAGAATTGCATCTTTTAGAAATCACTCACGTTCTGGTAGACCAGAGTGTTTGCGGAATTTTCTAGATTCAGCAAGTAGGAGTTCGATTGCCTTGCAGTTACTCGATCCCTGATCACACACGGTGGCAACAGGATTTAAGCCTACATCAATGATTGCCTTCAGATGGTGTTTGATGCAATCCTTCAAAGTGTAACTTCGCGTTTGATGCAGACAAAAATTGTATAACAGAGGTATTTTCCATCCGGAAAAAGCACCTCTGAGCATGAAGACAAGAGCATAATCTGCTGGTTGGCCTGTACGCGCGGATCTAAAGTCTGCGCTGTCGTTCTTGGTTTCATTTCGGATGGGAATATTTCCCCAATCTTCAATGCCGATGACGTTACCGGTGTTAAAATCAAAATCTAAATGCTCAGACAACTGCACTTCGTCCCAAAGCAAAACACACGCTTTATCACGATCGTCTGCAAGCAAGCAGACTTGATCTTTTAGGTGACCAAACACGAGATCATTTATTCCAGGTGTTAATGGAATCTGGTTTAAAAATTCGTAAAGAGTGCGTGGTTCAGGTAAAGCTGGAAATATCATGCGTTGGAACGAATATGCTTTAGGTGATATTTTCCACATTGACAATGCAAGGATTTTCTCCTCATCAGAATACCTTCGGCCCTAAGATATTAGATATAATAATATTATTATCAAGCGCATTAAGTATAGTAAATCTTAATATAATCTGGAGTTAACTTATTGTATATGTTATTATTAAGAGTATTGTATAATAAGAATTATAACTTAAAAATGTAAAGAATATTGTATAAATTTTTAGGTGAAATATAACTCATTTATAGTAGTTTTGTTCAAAATTAATGATCTTAGAAATTCATAAAACGTGCGAGAGACAGAGGAAACAAGTGACATTTCACCTTACATAAAAATGAGTAACCTTTAGTTTACTTTCAAATCACCTTAGCCTTTTTGTTTTTATTTTTTTCAATCAAGTTATAAAACGTTTCTTGTGGTTCTGTCAAGTCAGTGAAGTTTCTTTCTCTTTTTGTCTTATCCACAAGTTTAGTTTTCAGATTTTTTACAACTTTCTCAAGATATCGTATCCGTCGATCTTTCACCATCACTACATTATACAATTGTTTCTCGCGTTGCGTTAAATATTTTTTCCTTGTGACACATTTCAATAAATTTTGTCTCCTCTTCTTTATTTGATAACCTGAAGCAGATAAATTTGAGGCAGTACCTGAATCTTCAAGAGAATTGATGAGCTTCGAGCTGATCGACTGATCAGAAGGAAGCTCATCTATACCTACTACGATACTAGAATTCTCTGTTGTTGTGTCATTTCTGTCAGGATTTGTTTCATTATGGTGATCGTCAACGATGCCAACTGCTAATATAGTTGAAAAATCAATATTCAACAAATAATGAAATAAAATTGTACAGTAATCGTGAACAAATTACCTTCTGCGACTGATTCAACTGATTGAATTGCATTTAATTCAGGAGAAGGCAACAAAGACTCAGTTTCTTCAGAATCTATATCCAATATTTAAATTCTTATTAATTATAAGAAACTCATATTTCTACTTTTTTAATTAATATAAAAAAATATATAATATAAAAATTATAAGATTTAGAAGAGCTATTTTATGAATTCAAGCATGAATTAGGGTCAACCGGGGTAATTGTGACAATCAATTCTTGCACACTTAAATTGAACAAAAAATTGTAATATTTGTCACTTTAATCTTTAATGAAGGGATGGTTGAAATTGTTGAAAAAATCATAAACCAATTGCATAAACATTATGATTGTCCCTAATGTAAATAGATCAAATAAATATCTTAAATTAATAAATGAAATATGTTTGCTATCTACGACGTTGAATAAGTTTATTGAGTTAAGATTGTCATAATGTTCCTATTTGTACTAATATCGTAGAATGTATATTAATATTTGTAAATACCCTATTAAAAAGAAGTTACATATGATCTGATGTCCGCATTTAGCGTCTGAGATCTTATGTAAGATCTTAGAAATCACTGGTAATATGTAAGTTCTTACATTAGATCTCATACGCAAAATGCGGACATAAGATCATATGTAACTTATTTTTGATAGGGTATATTTTAAAGAAATCGAGTTTAACATATGTGTTGGTGTTTACTAATTATAAAATCCTTGAAACCACGAACTGAAGTAATACATTAGTAAATATAATTGATTTTATCAAATAAGTCAGTTAAAGCTCTAGCATCATAGTCACATAAACATATATAATATGATCATGAAAGCAACTAAGTTGAACATATCTATAAATTAACAATTGTTCCTAACATAATTTTTGGGGATAAGGAACGAGTTTTGATAATATTTCTGTTCTTTAGAACAATTTTTATAATTATTAGAATTATTTATTAGATTTTATTTTTCCAAAATAGTAGCTCCAATT
>JABFPQ010000832.1:0-10020 GCA_022817265.1 Masnerella sp. ZL-2020 | reverse complement strand
GCTTTTGATATCAACTAAGATATAGCTACTGTATTGAAGTTGCGTTTGACATTCGTGATCAAATTTACGGGAAGGATAATGTCGAAGCCCTTGAAATTAATAGCTCGTTTAAAAAAATCGATTCAAATCATTGTATAAATTGTTCGTTGAAATATCGTATTTATATTTTCATAGATATATATCATTTTATTATTTCCAGTTAAAGGAATACATGTTTCTTTATTTAGTAAAGTGATAAAAAATTTGTTGACAATATTCGAGTAGCTGAACGAATTCGTGTTGAATTTTATAAATATACAAGGAAACAGATTTGAAAAAAAGTTATGAAAAATGATATTGTACATGATTTGTTCAATAATAAATCTGAACAAGAGGTTCCAATTTATGCAAAATTCATATAAATTCTTTACAAAATCAGTAATGTCAGCAGACATTTGAAATTTTCATTCCCCCCCAAATCCGTACATTCGATGAGAATATTAAATTCACATCAATATTTCATAATCTCGTCTATCGTCAAATTCGTCGATCGTTGTATTCATTTTAAGTAGATACCAGGGTTTATATTTTAAAGGCAAAGTATGAAAGTTACAATTATTCATGTTCTTTACATGAAATATATTTACATTTATTCTTTTTATTGTGAAGATAAAAAAAGTGAATTAGGAATAGTTTTCAATGTTTAAATAATTTTCATAATAAATTTGGAAAATAAGGAATAAACATCATATTTTTCCATCTTTATTGTTGATTGGTAAAATAAAAATGTAATAAACTATAGGAACATGAGATATCAATAATGAACAAACAATTCAAATTAACATATTGACAACGTGACAATTTGAAAGTAATTAATTACGTATATCCGCTTTTTAATTATTTGTTTATTTACCAACTTTATCTGTTTATCTATATGTCAAACAGATCATATAACTATTCTAATGTATTGATTTAAAGATTTATCAGGTTTTAACTGTTAAACTTGTCAGTAAACTAACATCACAGCAGAAAATATTCTTTTATTTGTAAAACATTAAAAATACATTGCATGTTAAAAAGATAGGTTAAAATTAAAAACTCATCTATATGTTTCAAAAGTGACTAAACAAAATTTTTAATTAAACCGTTTTTTGAAGTAACTGATAAAAAATATAATATACATTAATCTTTTACAGAAAAAACATCATATTTACAATCCAGTGCCACACATTTCTAGTCTATATATACAAAAAACTAATAAATCTATATAGATATACTAGAAAATTACATTTATAAATCTTTGCTAAAATTCGCCTTATTAATAACATACGTATTGTTGTTTGAAATATATCTTAAAACATGTCGACGTAAATGTCCTTTCGGATATCTACATGTAATTAACATTTTCATATCATCCTTATCTAAATAACTCAGAATTTTACTAACACAAACACTAGGCAATTCCGGCTGAAAACTCTGTTCGATTATTGACTGACATTCAGCCACAATTTCTGCTTTTTCCAAAGCATTAAGTACCTTTATAGCTACACAAGTCGCGTACATGTGAAATTTTTTCTTGAATTTCATATTTCGAATTTTGGTTCTCATATTATAATTTCTTAAGAAAGGAAGTATGGTATCTACTGAATTCACGAAAAGATCATGTAAAGTCAAAGAAAAATTTTCCAACACTGCTTCTTCCTTGAATTTTATCAACCGAAATTTACATTCTTCACTAAAATCCTTCAGTTCCGCAAAGTTGTTTACAAAATCCAAATTTTGTTCGCTGACTCCAAAGTTATCTGGAGTCAGCGGATAAAAAAATATCCGCTTCTGAATGTGAGCAATCAAAATTTTCATTTCCGGAACGTATCCTTTATCAAAAGCAATATCTAGTGCAGTTTTCTTGTTTCTATCAACATAGTTAACATTGGCATCATGAGCCAAGAAAATTTCCAGCGCCATCTCGTTTCTTTTCACTACTGCATAGTGAAGCGGCGAAAAATATTTCATTCGCTCGAAGTCAACTTTCGCTCCATTTGAAAATAAAAAAACCGCCATTTCCATTTGTCTACTTTTACAGGCGACATGAAAAGCGGTTTGATCACAAATATTGGTTAATTCAACGTCAGCTCCACTTTTTAGCAACCTTTTTACAATAGGAACATCGCCGAAACGCGCAGAAATGTGTAACGGAGATTCGCGAAACATTACATCTTGTTGGTTAACCTGGTTTTCCGATTCTTTCTCCAGCAACAATTTCACGATTTCGAAATTTCTTCGTTCACATGCGCAATGCAATGGCAACTGATTGCGGTCATTTGCCAGCAACACTTTTGCGTTATTTGTTAGTAGGAGTTTGATCACGTTCAAATTTTCCGCCTCAACTGCGTAGTGGAGGGGGGAGTTTCCATCTCTGTCTTGGCAGTTCACGTCGACTTCTAGATTCAGCAACAGGGTGGCAACTTGCCAGCGTTGGAGTGCAAACGCGCAAAGTAACGGGGTTTCCCCACGACAGTTTTTTACGTCTAAGTTCGCGTCGTGGTCGATTAGGATTTTGCAGAGATGTAGGTCATTTTTCGCTACTGCCCGATGCAAGGGGGTGTTTTTTAGAGACGGTTCGCAGAAATTTGCGTTGGCGCCGTTTTGGAGACAGTGGATGGTTTGCGAGGTGTTGCCTTCTTCGATGGCGAGGAAGAGAACCCAATCTATTACTGAAAGTAATAATAATAATAACAATTAACTAATGTTGTTAAACATTATTAAAAATTTTTTATGATATTTGCAAAAATTATATAGCGAAAAAAAATTTTGATTAGGAGAATATTATTTAAATTATTTAAATTGCCCATGCTATGGCCATTTGAAAAAAAGGCCCTAGTTTGAACATTTGAAAAAAATGGCCATAGCTTGGCCATTTGAAAAAATGGCCCTAGCATGGCCATTTGAAAAAAATGGCCCTAGCATGGCCATTTGAAAAAAATGGCCTTAACTTGGCCATTTGAAAAAAATGGCCCTAGCTTGGCCATTTGAAAAAAAAACGGCCCTAGCATGGCTATTTTATGGCCAAATGGTCGCTCTTAGGGTCAAATTGTAGGGCATTAAATGAAACTTTAACTCTATATGAATTTTTATATACACATACATACATATATAACTTACCATTAGCCATAATTGACAATGTTTTTCAAGCTACCTATTAATGGATATCTTTGTACTTGTCCCAAGTTTGTTAACTTTTAAATTTATTATAAGGGAACGAAGCATTTATATAGAAACGTGACAAAGTATTTTCAAAGTGATAAATAATTATCTTTAAGTAATTAATATCGTTTTAGACGTGAAATTGAATAAACAATTTCTATAAACATTACTAAGCATGAACACGATAAGAGGTTTCACGGATTTTTCTCTTTTCTCTCTTCGCTCTTTTACTCGTTAACATTCTATATATATTCTATCTTTCTTTTTGAAGGTGTTAGTACACTACTTAACTCACTTTTTAATTGTTGAATCAACACACGAGTTTCAACAATGTTAGAAAGTTAACGTTCAGTGTAGATATTAAGTAAACAAATTATAAATATTGACTTAATGTTTGAAAAACATTGAGTCATTATAATATTAATTCGAGAATATCAAATTACAGATAATTTTCATATACAGATAGTTTTAATGATATATTATGCTTCGATTTAAAGTTGCTACTTTTATATTTAATTTGTGGATAGTGAAATATTTTTTTATTCATTTATTAATCCAAATTCGAACAAAAATTCTTAACCTAAAAAAATTCAAATGGATCTCTCAATTCAAATAATTCATTTGGATTTTTTGGATGGGAAAATTATTAAAAATGATTTATTTATTTTCATTGCTTTATTTTGCTTCTCAACAATAATAACATATTATTCTAAAAAATATATATGTCATAAGTAAACATTTTTCTATTTTTCTACATATAACGAAAACTATTTATCATCCAACACGGCCATTCTAACAACGCCCCAATTTTTCGCGACACGTCGAAAACTTGGTCACTCGTGCATTCTTCCACCTCGCAAGTGGTCAGTAGTGCCGACATGTCCTTCTTATTCAAATAATTCAATATTTCACGGATACACGGGATAGGCAACTCCACCGGCGCAATAGAATGCATCACCGGTTCGCATTCGGTAAACATCCCCGCTTTCGTCAACGCCAGCAGAACCCTTACCGCAACGTAATTCGCATAAATCGGATAGTCACACTCATTTCCTTCAAAGTTGTACTTGTAAAAATCCAACTTTTCTATTTCTTTTCTGATCTGATCGTCTCGTAAATAAATAACTATTTTTTCCATTGGTTTAGTTAGAAGATCGTAAAGAGTCACTTTGTAATTTTCCAAAATATTCAAATTTTTTAAAGTGCACAATTTCTGTTCGCAATTTTTGAGAAAATTTTTTAGTTCTTCGTCAAGTTCGTCTTCAAAATTTGTTCGTTCTTTTATGGTATTTATTCTTTTGAGATTTTTTTCACTGACGTAACTGTTTGTAAATTCTAATTGTGTAATATGCGATAGTAAAATTTTCATTTCTGGAATGTAGTTTTTTTGGAAACAGATATCTAAGGCAGTTTTGTTATCAAAATCGACGAGATTGACGTCAGCACCGCAAGCTAGAAAAAATTCCAGTGCTATTTTGTTTCTTTTTGCTACTGCCATATGAAGAGGTCGGAAATTTTCGACTTTTTCAAAATTCACTTTTTGGCAGTTCAGCATGAGAAATAGTGCCATTTTTAGTTGTTTATGTTTTAAGGCGTAATCTAGTGGTGTCTCGTCTATTTTGGTCGAACAGTCGATTTTTGCGCCATGTCTCACCAACAATTTTAACATTTCGTAATTTCCTGAAGCTGCCGCAATGTGTAGGGGCAATTCCCCATTTAAATTCTGCGAAATTTGATTTGCTCCAAGTTCTAGTAACATTTTCACGATCTCACAATTACCAGATTTCGTCGCGAAATGTAGGGAATTTTCCCCAGATCTAGTGAGAATATTAATTTGTTTATCTCCATTTTTCTCTAGAAGTAACTCGACAATTTTTTTGTTTCCTGATTGACATGCGCAATGTATTGGCAAATGGTCGGCATTGTTTGCCGTAAAAATGCTGGCGCCTTTTTCTAGTAGAAGTTTCACCAGATCGATGTTTTTTGCACATACCGCCAGGTGGAGCGGAGTGTTTCTAAAATCGCCTTGGCAGTTTACATTGGCTCCTGAATCTAGGAGGAATTTTACTATTTCGATGTTCATTGACACGCATGCGCGGAGTAGGGGAGTTTCACCCTGGTGATTTTTGGCTTCGAGTTCTGCGCCGTGGTCGATGAGGATTTTGCAAATTCGACGGTCGCCGTTGAATAGTGCGACATGTAATGGGGTTAATTTTTGGGTAGGTTCGCAAAAATTTACGTTGGCACCTTTTTTGAGAAGATTGACGATGCTGGATTCGTCGCCATTTTGAGCTGCGTAGTAGAGGGACCAGTTCAATTCTGAAAATTAATTTGAAAAATTGATATTAATAAATTTTGCATATTGAAATAATATATAGTATTAGAATTTATTGTACCAGGTTTATCCAATTTAGGAAACTTTGAATAAAAAAAAAATCTTTTATGCAAACCATACCATTTGCACTCATTTTGCACGAGTTTTATTATTTTTGTTCAATGTACTATAACTCTAGTTCGTTGTTGGATAAATGCACTATACGAATTCAAGTTGAAAAGCTCTTATATATTTGAAACAAAATAAGCTTACGTGACTATATTGGGTGTAATTACCTATACAATTAGATTTTAATTCCATTTTAATAAAGTGGAAACTTTATTTGTATTATAAAAATATTCTAATCAATGGTTATTTATTTATTTTTAATTAAATGAAATTTAGTGGTACCTTCTCATACATTCCATATAAGGAAATAAATTTTTATTTGCGTTTGTGGTTACGCAAATTTAAATACAATGAACCCAAAGGTTTTATATTGTATTTAATAATTCGAGAAATCCTTATTTCAATATTGTTCAATAGTATTTATTATTTTTATATACAATAATAATATTTTTAATAACGTTATTTTATATAACTGTTTTTAGAACAAAAAATATTTAAACTGTCCCGAACAGCAGCTTTTGAAAATAATCCAATATGAAAATATGAACAGAAAATATGAAATTGTGAAAATAACTATTAGCATTATAGAGTTGCTCTTATAACGCGAATTCTGATTCAAAGGTATTTAATTAAAATGTATTTTTTCAAAACGATTTTCATATTCAGTGTTAAAATATGTTTGAAAGTATTTAAAGTATGGAAAAATTTATAATTATTTTTATAAAAAATTCATTATTTTATAAAAAGAACACTTCGTCTTTCAATAACTGATGTCTATTTTTAGCAACTACTTAATATTTGATTACATATAATTATAAGTATCACATTATAATCAATTATAATCAATTATTGTTGATAAATATAACAATTATATTTTTATCTAAAGTATTCCATACTTTATATTTTTATAACTGTATTATTCCATGTATTGTAAAAATAATTTTAAAGTGTACTAGTACGTGATCTTTTTCATAAAACTGAAAAAGACACAAAATTAAAAAAAATAAGGAAATCTTTTTCAGATCGATTGTTAGTTCATAAAATAGTATGCATTGTGGAAAATTTCATTTTTAAGAAAATTAATTTAATATTTTTCTAAGTTAACTAGAAGTAATACATTTTTGAAATTTATTTCTAAACTTGATCTTTGAATTTGAACTACATATTATCTATCATAACCTCATAATATTTGAGACTGTTTCAAAATGTTCGTGAAGTATAAGACAAAGTTATTGTTTAAACCATGTGCGTTCTTGGACTCCTAAAATTTTAATGAGAACGTCAACTTTTCAGACGTCCTAGGTGTCATATCTCCAAAATAGTTATCAGTTATTGATGCGAATTTCTTATTCATTTCAAAGCCACCGAGGACAATGGATAGTGAATAATATAAAGAATAGTTTGTTTAATATTACTGACATTTTCCCCTAGCATCCAAAACAAATCGATTATAATTAATTTTTTTTGTTAGTAGCTGAAGTATCAAGATTGTATACATATATATTTATCATTCTCTTGATTTGTTTTTCAAAAATCAAAATTTTGACTTCAATGTTATGGATTCTAGTTGCCATATTCCAGTATTAATAAACAAATCTAATTAAAGATTCTCAGTTCAAGTCGGTGAGCAAACAATTTCTCTTACTTTGAGAGTTTGACGATGATATTCAAACAAACAAAATATTCATCAAATGTTCAAAGCAAGAGTGATTGGACGCATATGCTCGTTTTAACAAATTACGAAGGAATAATTTTGGGTTTATTTAAACTTAATTATTATGGAGCAGTGCGGTTATTTAACTAACGAATGGAGGACTTATTGCAGAAGTAAACAACTTTCATAAAAAAGTCGCCTGATATCAGATTTTACATCTATTTTTCAACAAAAACAAAAAAATTCCAGAGTGAAAATATTTATTATGGTCATCATTCTATTATTTTTCGAGGAGCATACGAAATTTGTTGCGCAGTAATAACATTTCTGTTTCAGGTCTTGCATTTGGGAGAGCGAAGTGCAATTTTCTTCCCTAGGAGAGGGTTGTTTAAAAGAATAAAAAGGTAAGTGATTTTTATATGAACAAATTTATTATTTTACCATTGTAGATTATATTTCTTAAAACTTGTACTGAACATAAAAAAAGTTCAACCACTTCGAATTTACGTAGCAAAAAGTTTCTATAAAAATTGAAAAATTGTACAGTGATAATTGCTGAATTGAAAAACTAGGAAAAATTACTGAACTGATCATTAAAAATTACCAAACTGTTCCCTAAAATTTATTGAAATTCAGTAAAATTTACTTTAAATTTTAGTAATGTTTATCAAAAAGTTCTGTAATTTTTCCTAATTTTTGGATTTTTCCACTCGTAACTGTACATTTGACCTGATTGAACCCCCCCAAAAACCCTTATGAAAGAGAGGCTAATGATAAGACTTGGGCAAGGTCACAGGGTTAAAGTTCAATTCCCTCCAATTTAACCCAAACAGCGACCATTTTGGCCGTAAAATGGCCAAGATATGGCCTTTTGAAAAAAATTACTTTTCCAACTTTCTACGAGTTTTTATCAATGAATATGGCTTGTTGTTGAATTAGTCAGTGTTTTTCTACAAATTTGTTCAGAAAATGTAAGAAAATGTATTTTGCAGTGTTAAACAGGAGTTGGGAGGGGGTTTTGAGCTTGGATTTTTTAAGGGAGGGTATTTGCTGTTTTTTTACGATGGAAATTAAGGAAATGCCCCACATTCGAAAATGACCAATTTTCGGATCTCTTCAAAGTAAAGAAATCAAAATCAAAATTTTTTTAACTTAGTGTATAGTTTTTGGAACGGATTTTTGCAATTATTAAATACAATTCAAATTGCAATAATAATAGATCAATTTTTTTTAAAAAAAACGTCCCTCGTACGTTATTTGTGTGAACAATGTAATCATGTTTTTATTATAAAAAAATACACGTAAAATATCCAAATTTTACGATTTAATATAAAAGGGTATAAACTGTTTGCGGAAAAACATAAAAACATGACTCATATATATAGACGTATCTTTTTATTGTGTTCGAATCGAATTTGCACGAATCGAATTTGACAACAAATTGATGAATACGAAAAAGCCCTTTTTCTCCTCAGTATAAAAAAATCTCTGCTCTTGCATTTTTTGCAAAATTTAAAAAGTTTACAAAATTGTAGAAATTCTATCAGTTTTTTCCTGCGAATTTTCACCTAAAATCACCTACAAGAAGTACAAATATCTCAAAACAAAAAACGTTAAATTTGTCAGTGCAATTAGTTTCAAATAAAAAAAAACATAAAAAGTCACCGTTTGAAAACCTCGCATTTGCTCATCAACTAAAAAAACACTTTAACGGGCATCAATGAAAAAACTCGCTCGTTACGTGTCCCGAAAACCGATGCAAAGTCCGATCCGAAATCCGTAACAGGACTATCGGGCAGGATTGGGCGGTCGCGCTCGAAATTCGATAAAAGCTCGGAAATCTAATTCGGGCGATCGCGTTCCGCGCGGCTATATATATCCGGCCGGCAGGTGGCGCCGCGAAGCGCGCGCTCAAAACGCGAGCCCCGGCGCGCCGCGCAATCAGTATCAGCGCTTCCGTCGTTGCGTGCGCCCGCGTCCGAATCTCAGCGTCGCCAGAGCAGTCGCCGTCGCGCCACGCCAGCCGAGCGGCCGCAAAAACCGCGCGTCCCGCGAATGACGCGCCGCCGGTGGCCGCGCGGCCCCGCCGACGCGCCAAACTAAACAGTGGCCCCGCGCGTGCTTTTTCCCGACTCGCGTGCAGTTCCGTGTCAGATGAGATTTTCCACGCCCGACCAGGGTCTTTCGCGGGGCTTTCACACTCAACCCACACTTCCGCGTTTCGGTACGTTTACACGTTTTTTATTCAACATTTTGTCAAAAAAGTTGCTTTGGAAGTTTTTGCGACGTAAAATTTGCGTTTGTGTGGTGGGGAACCATTATTTATTGATGATAAGAGATGTGAACCTTGGCTCGAAGGGTGTACTACCGATACCCCTTATTATAAATTTCACGTAAAAATTGTTTTTCTAACACAGGAATCTGAAATTTTTGGGTTTTTCTCAATCTAAGACTTTATTAAAGTCAGTGTCTTAGTTAAAATTGCTCTTTTTGCGTTTTTTGGAAAATGTCGTGATTACACTCATACAAAAATTTTTTTGATGCAAGATTCAAAATTTTCGCTCAAAACGTAAAATCTTAGGAGAAGAGACAATACTTATACCCAAGATTTAACATTTTGAGTCAATATTTCATGTTTTGTCTTGAAAGAAGTGTTTTTTGAGTGTACCTATATTATTTGGAGAAATTTTTTGTTAAAAACACGACCTACCCTCTAAAAAATTGGTGTTACAAATGTGTG
>JABFPQ010000831.1:0-10034 GCA_022817265.1 Masnerella sp. ZL-2020 | reverse complement strand
ATATATGTACTAGTTTTCACGTGGACTTTTTTGATTAAAAACCCTTTTCCCCATCCCTTGGGAAGGTAACTTTACATCGCCGCCCCTCTCACGTTTGGGACTCGGCTGGCGTGTGAGGTTGCCGACATTTGGCGACCGTGACAGGACGACTCGGTAAGCCAGACAACCGAGAGGCGTCCCAAGTTTGGCGCGACCCCAGGCTGGTCAATCCACTTCAATCAAGATGGACGAATCTGGGGCTATGGACGAAGGAGCAGTTGGCGGGCTACCCCAGCCCGTTAACTTGGGTGCTAGACCGAAGAGGGGCAATCCTATCGCCTCGGTAACGCTTTTGGAGCGCTCGGCCAGTCCGGCACGGCGTGGCCGCAGAGGTAGGCGTGGTTCCGACAACCTTGAAGTTGGCGCTGGGTCGCAGCAGCCCGAGGTCGGCGCTGAGTCGCAGCGATCCAGAGTTGGCGCTGGGCCACATCAGTCTGAAGTCGGCGCCGGGTCGAAACAGTCCGGAGTCGACGCTGGGTATCAGCGCTCGGAAGGCAGCGCCGAATCGCGACAGTCTGAAGTTGGCGCGGGCTCACGGCGGCCTATGCCCCCGCGATCTGTCGGTGATGGTGGCGCGACTGAGCATCGCAGTGAGGTGGACATCGTGGAGCGAATGAGCCGCATGATGTTGGGCTTGTCTCAACAGTTCGAACGCAACCTGTTGACCGTACAAGCCGAGATGTCTAGGCAGAATCAGCAGCTTATCCAGGCGGTGCGCAGTGTCGAGAATCGGACCAGGCAATTAGAAGATTTACGAATCCAGCAACCGGTGCGAACTCACGACACTACTCAGCAGCGAAGTCGGCGGGATTCTTCCGAGCCATCCTTATGGTGGGAGGACCCGCAGGTGGCAACAACGGCACATCCAGCATCCGGAGGCGCGCTTGGAGAGGACGAGAGGACAGCTCGGCGGGCCAGCGGAGCAACGGAAGGTCATCAGCTCGGACAATCCGAACGTGAAGCGGGTCAGGTTAGAGTGTATCGCGAGCGTTCTCGAGTTCCGGGATTTACGTTTTCCGGGGATGTACTCGCGCGTAATCCAATAAAGTTTTTGCGTAATTTTGAGAAAGCCTGTCAGAACGAAGGTTATAGCGGCGAGGAACGGTTATTAGCGTTTATAAATGCGATGCGTGATAACGCAAAGAAGTGGATTGAGTTGCATGATTTTGCTGATTACAATCAAGCGAGGCAGAGTTTTATTAGTAAATTTTGGTCAGTTAAAGTTCAGAAACAAATCATGACGTATATTGTTACCGGCCATTATGATCCGCGTAAGGATGATAGCAGAGAATCTTATTTTTTGTTGTGGACAAGTCATGCAACTCAGTTGGCGAATTATCTCGGCGACGATTGGTTGATTTCCCAGATGACAACGCACTTCGATTCGCGAACGTACGACAGAATTCTGGCTCGGCGACCAGAAACGGTGGCGGCCATGGCTACGATGTTGGCTGAGTTTGATGATGAAACTTTTTCCGTCAAAGGAAGTTTAAAACCGCGAGGTGATGATCCTAAGTCTCATTCGGAGGCGCGTAGAGCTCCCGCTAATCAGACCAAACTCAACCAAGATCAAGCATCGAGTGAGCGACGATCGCGTCCTCGTTTCACGGAAGTGGAATCGCCGGTAAAGAGTCGAAATGCGACAAACAAACGAGAAACCGGTCCTGGTTCGAGAAAGGAGGTTAGAATGTATGAAATTCCAAATGATGTTGACGGTTCAATGCGGGAAAAAAAAGAAGCACACGTAAATGATGATCGTACATTAACGTATGATCATAGTGACTATACGTCTTCCTCCTTGCCCGAGTCAGTCCCGGACGACGTTCTCATGGGGGTCATTCGAGGGGAGATTGATTTTCAGGACATGATGTCTGACGCGATACACCCTGAGGTTTGGTCAATGCGCAGGGTGGAAAGTCAGTTAGCGGCAGCGAATAAAGAATGTGAATGTGACTTAAAGGTAGCTAAAGAGAATTACCCACTAATCAAATCACCTGCGATTTATGTTAGTCTGGACAATGTAACACAACGGGCGTTGATTGACACGGGGGCTGAGCTCAGTGCTGTGTCTGACACGCTGTACGAATCGATTACACGGTCTTCGGGACTAAAGTATCGGGAAATACCGGTGGTGAATACGAGAATTAGAGGCGTGTTGGGGCGGGTTAGCGCGCCCATAAAAAGAGTCGTCCTTTTTTCTTTGAAAATTGATGGGTCGTTATTTGACCATGGCTTCCTGGTGATACCAAGTTTGTCGATCGGTATGATAATTGGTAGCGATTTTTTGGGTAGATTTGGGGCAAAACTGTCCTATGCTAATTATACAATCCAGTTTTCAGATCCTGATGTCACAGTACCAATGTTCGACTTGAATATGAGAGACGACAAGATAACTAGAGACTTGAATGCAGCTCGAGAGGCTAGTTCCAAGTTATCGGTATTTGGTCAAGGCGAAGCCCAAAGGCAGAGTTCAGAGAAGCTGTTGTCGACTCCAGCCGAGAACAGAGCGAAATTACGCCGGATAATCGGCCAGCATGACCGGCTATTTGACGATCGGCTAGGTAGAGTGAAGTTTTACCAGCACAAAATTGACATGATCGACTCTAGGCCATACAAAGCCCCGCGCTACCCAATACCGAAGGCCTACTTAGAAGAGGTTAGAGAGATCGTGAACTCTATGGAAAGGAAGGGCGTCATTGAAAGGCGAGCCACGGAATACATAAATCCATTGGTCGCGACCCCAAAAGCAAATGGGAAAATACGAGTTTGTTTAGATGCGAGACACCTTAACGTGAGGATGAAATCCGATCACGCTCAACCGGTCAGCCTCGACGAAATTATTTCACGGATCGAAGACGCCAGGGTGTTTACGAAATTGGACATTCGTGAGGCCTTCTGGCAGGTGCCGCTTGAAGAGGGCAGTCAGCAGTACACCGGTTTCCTGTTCGATGGCCAGTCGTATGTGTTCAGGCGATTGCCGTTTGGACTCAAGACCTCCGGAGCAGTGTTCACTAGAGTCATCGGGAAGGCCTTGGGTCCTGAACTGGAATCTCAGGTTATAGTCTACTTGGACGACATTTTGGTGGCGTCGAAGACCTGGGATGAACACTTGGAGGTCGTCGGAAAGGTCTTGATGGCATTGGACCAGGCTGGATTCACAATAAATCCGGACAAGTCGCGGTTTGGCGAAAACGAGGTCACCTTCTTGGGTCACGACATTGCAGAGCAGACGATAAGTATGACAGATCATACCAAACAAATAATTGTCGATTTTGAGCGCCCAAAGAACAAAGTCCAGTTACAGTCTTTTCTAGGTCTGATTAACTGGGATCGTCGTTTCATTGGAAATCTGTCTGACTTCACGGCCATTTTGGAGCAACTGCTAAAACAGGAGGTGCGTTTCACGTGGAATGATTGCCACGAACAGGCCTTTCTTGAGATTAAGAGGAAATTCCAAAATGCACCTCAATTGTTTACGATACAAACGGATCGCAGGTTCGGTCTGGAGACAGATGCGTCGACTGTGGGTCTGGGCGCTCGTTTGTTCCAGTACGACGAAAATGGCGAGTACAACATAGCATTTGCTAGCCGAAAGTTAAAGGACCCCGAAACGCGCTATACTACGACAGAGCAGGAGTTATTGGCTGTAGTGTGGAGCCTTAAAAAGTGGCACGTTTTTCTCGCAGGTCGGCCAATCCTAATCAAGACCGATCACCGGGCATTAACCTATATGTCGACCTGCCCGCTGATATCGAACAGACTGACGCGTTGGATTCTGCAAATCCAAGAATACGATATCAAGTGGCAATACATTGCGGGAAAATCAAATGTTGTCGCGGATACGCTCTCGCGCCTTCCAAGTATGGGGAGCAGAAGAGAACGCGTAAACGAGGTCCAGTTTCGGAATTACAAGACCGATTGGGGTGATGATGCGTGGAAGTCAAGACTGCGGTCGGCGCAAGAAAAGGATCACGAGCTGAAAGAATGGATCAAGGGAGAACCTGAACGGTTCGCAACCGCCGACGATGACATTGTGAGGTTCAAGGGGGAGTACGGATGGAAAATTCCCGTACCAGCCGACCTGCGGATCAAAGTCATCGAATCAGCTCATGAACACCTAGCCCACGTTGGTTCGGACAAAGTCTGGCATTTCGTAAACGATCGATTGATGATGCCTTATATGCGTAAGCTAGTTACGGAAGTTGTAGCGTCTTGTGATTTATGTCAAAGATCGAAATGGTATCACAAAGATCACGTGGTGCAGCGCTCAATCGATGTTCCGAGTGGGCCCAATGATCACTTGTCAGTGGATTTCCTTGGGCCATTGCCCAGCGCGAAATTTGGGTGGAAGATGGTCTTCGTGATCCTTGATCAATTTACGAAGCGAGTCGATTTAACGCCGATGCGGCGAGCCACGGCTACTGGTATAGTGAAGGTTTTCGAGTCAAAATATTTTAAAGTTCATGGAAAACCTAATTGTATCACGTCTGATCAAGGAAAACAGTTTCTGAGTGAAGTTTGGCAAAATTTTGGCGCCACCCATGGGATTAAAATTACACATACGAGCCCGTACAACCCTAGAGCGAACCCGGTCGAAAGAGTGATGAAGGAAATAGGGAGGATTTTGCGAGCCTATGCCCACAAATCTCACAAGAAGTGGCACTCATATTTGGAACTAGCGGAATGGGCCATAAACAACACGGTTCATCGATCGACTGGATTCGCCCCAAATGATTTATATGAACCACGGCTTGAGACTGATGGCATGATGAAGAGGACAGAGTTGGTGTTATCACTGTCAGAGCGAATTCAGATGGTCAGAGATAAGCTGGCGGGTGGTGCGCGCCAAGACTCTGAATGTAAGGCCGCGATGTTCGAACCAGGGCAATTGGTCATGGTACGTAAGCATACATTGTCACGAAAAGCTATCGGGGTGATGAGCAAATTGGCCTTATTATACGACGGCCCTTATCGTGTTGAAAAGGTAATCAAGCAAAATGCATATTCCCTAGTTAGTTTGCACGGAAAAGGTGTAGGAGTTTGTAATGTGAGGCAATTGCGCCCGTATCGAGAAAGACGGATTAACCCACTTTGGTTTGCGAATGGTTGGAAACAGTTCCGTGGGAGGTTCTAATCGGTTAAATGAATGGAATTAGATTTCAAATATTATTTTGAGTCGGTGAGCGGTCAATGTCCGTGCAGGTTGATCAAAGTTGATAAATATCGACTTAAACGCAGTAAAGTTTATAGCATTCAGTTGATTACGGCATAGTGTTAAAATTTTAATTTGTTAATTATTTGATTAAAAATTTTGTTCGCGATTGAGTGTCAAATTTAGTTGGCAGAGTTCAATTCATAAGCTTTACGTTGTATTGAATACTTTATAGTCAGTGATTGAGACTATTTCTAGTGCTATGAAGTAGTAGCAAACTATTAAATATATTAGTTATTTGAGTTAGGTTTGTTTAGGTTAAAACATTGTGTTGATCATTGAGATTAAAATTATAATTTTCGTATGATTTATTGAAATTTCACTATGATTTATTTAACTTCTAGTTATGTTTCGCTAGGTGCTGACTTCATTCGGATGACTGAACTGAAGTTGGGTGCGCGGCTTTATTCGCCAAAGTTGGCCGCGCGACGGGTGGGGCAGTGGCTCTGCGCACTGTGAACGCGCCTTGAGGCCGCCTTGCTGCCCGAGCCTTGAGCGTGTGAAGTTGGCCATAATCGTGTCGCGCGCCGGTCAGCCACGTGCGTCCCGCTACGCTCGATCAAGACGCGCGCGAGTGTCGAGTGGACTCGGTAGATTTGTGCCAAAAATGTCGGGCGAAGCAGAATATGTCGCGAAAAGCCAAAGGGCTGTGGAGGAGTTTCTGCAGGCAGACGCCAAGCTAATCAAAGCGCTGACTCGTGCATCGAGTTATAGTGACAACCTGACCAAGCGCATCAATGAGGCAATAGAGTGCTCCGAGAAATATTGGTGCGAGAATCGCATAATCGTGCCAATTTCTGCGGCGATGTCGTATGTAAGGGCACGCCAGCAAGCGGCGCAGGCGAGACCCGCGACGGAATCTTACGAAAACGAGAGCTCTGCCGGAGAACCGGAGCTGACGGAACCTAACCTCAAAATTAATGTGGTTGGCGGAACAAGCGCGGGAAAGCCGACGATCAAGGAAGTGGTGTTTATTCGGAAGGCACACGGGTCACCTCATAAAGCATAGTCATGTAGTGGCATCAGGTTTGGAAACACTGGATACATTTTAAAATCGTTGGAAAGGGTTCTGAAAGAAACTTATTTGGCAAATTTGGTATTATTCAGGTTTTTCGTGGTGTGGGAAATATGGCCGAATCTGGAGGCGGGCGCAGCGTCGTTGGTTTGGAGTTTGACAGACACGAAGCACTGGGCTTGGCGTAAACATGAGTTGTAACCTCAAAATGCGAAGTCGGCGTTTAAGTTAATTGGTCCAAGATTAATAAGATAAAAGTTTATTTTCTTAGAATTTGTTGATGTGGGTTAATTTAAGTTGATTTTAGGACGTAAAGTCGGGAAAGCATTATTGAGTGTTTGAATTCTAAATTTTGTATTCTTAAACTTTGTTTGCGTATATTTGCCTAACTTCGAACGAATTGATGATTTCAGTTTCGTTATTTGATTTTGTTAGATTCGGCGCTGACCGGCACAATTTTTGGTATGAAATGAAAGTTGATTTTCTTGACATGCGCTGATGGCAGTTAATTTAAGTTAATTTGAAAATTTAATTTCATGAATTAATTAACGGATGTGTGAGTTCTTGAAGTTACTATTAAATTTTATTTGCATATTTGTGGAGCTTCAAATGAATTTCTGGTTCGACTCTATGATTTGATATTGTCCGATTTGGCAATGATCGGTATGTTTCTAGGTTAAGTTGATAATGAGAAATAATTATTGTGATCGATTTCTAAATCAGTAGATTTGATGACTCTGAGGTGAAGGAGTTTTATTTGGTGATATTTGGTGATAAACTACTGGTTTAAAAATCGAAGGGGGAGTCTGTGGCCAATATCACGCGGCTGGATTATCGGCCGGCTTGGGTGGTTTAAAGCGGACAACTTCAGGGGATTGGCCAATGTGGCGTGATTCCCGTTGGCCAATCGGGAGGTGACACGTCCCATCGTCGTGATTACGGGATGGGGAGGGCCGTCAGAAGTCAGAACTTGTTAAACCACGGAAGACGTCGGACGCGAAAATCGCGAAGTCCGCGTAGTCGAAACCCGTTGGGGTTCTCGTGCCGACTCCGGCGGCCGGTAGCGCGCCGCTGCCGCGTTGGAGGCGTTTTCGAATACCAGTCAAACGGCCGGCCTGGATTTGGCCGTCTGACTGAGTCGCGCGTGTAACGCGTATGTAAAAACGTGAGAGCAAAAAGTGGAAAATATATGTACTAGTTTTCACGTGGACTTTTTTGATTAAAAACCCTTTTCCCCATCCCTTGGGAAGGTAACTTTACATCGCCGCCCCTCTCACGTTTGGGACTCGGCTGGCGTGTGAGGTTGCCGACAGTAGTTCTACAATAAATAATTCAAAACTTATTGTCACCATGATTCAAATAAATACTCAAACATTCAATTGTTTTTGTTCGAAAAACATATCAAGCAGTCTAACTATAACATTTAGTTGTCCCAACTAAAAAATTAGTTATTCCAACTAAAGCGATTTCTATCGGTGTAATAAGTAAAAATCACATTAAGAATTTATAATAAATATGTAGAGGTTTCAAAAGCTCGAACAATTCATGAACTGTTTGAAAAAAATGAAATTTAACAAATTTTTTAAGACTTAAAAAAAATAGAAAAAAAGACTTAAACAATCTTGGAACAATCGAAAAATTTGGAATTTTATTGACATTTTGACACATTTGAAAATGTTGAGTTCAGGTTTGAACCTTTTGAACATGTTCGAATATTTGATGTAACATTCGAACGTATTTAACTGGGTTCATTAACACCTCTAGAAGCAAGATATACATATGTTATGAATTTACACGCTGTCCTGTGTTAAAAAGAATTAGTGGAAAAAATTTCCTGTGGAAAAAATGTCCTGTGGAAAAAAGAATTAGTGGAAAAAATGTCCTGTGGAAAAAATGGATTGGAAAAAACGTCGCACAATCCAATACTTGGATTACATTTTTTCCACAGATTTTTTTTCCAATACTTGATATATCATATCAAGTTAAAAATAATGTTCACCATATGCTTCGCATAATTCCGAATATTGAATTAATAACTATTTGCAGGTGAATTCAAGTTCTGCAGTACTAAATTGTCAACCACCAACGTCGCATAATCATCGAAGACCATTGAGTTTGGGTCTGGTCGAGTTCAGTTATATGGACAGAAGACGATTGAATCCACGCGAATTCCCAGGATTGTGCGCGAGGAACGGCGCTGGTGGTGGCAACGATGGCAATCGCAGCAGTGACAGCTCCGAAGGATTCTGCGAGAACGATGCTGACATGCCCGACATTCCGCAGTCGTCGGTGCTTGTCCCGCGGGCCTGCAACCAACTTAATGCTTGCGGCGACACCGACTCGCAAGTACGTTTACGATTGTTCTCACACTTCCAACACAGAATCACGCCGTGTCGATGCAATTATGTTATATGTAATACGACTCATCAACGAGGATGTAATTACTTTACTGACCTACACTGTTCGGTTTGCACTGATAAATTACATAGTTGACATAATAGCAATTCAATCAAAATTACATCGTTGTATTGTCTAAGGAGAAGGCAATAATCAATAAGATTAGACATTGATTAATGTATAATGAAAAGTCATAAACAAATAATGACATGAATCGACGTGATAGAACTTATTCTATATCTTCACATATTTGTTTAAAATGTTTATATTACCTTAATGTATATTTAATAAAAATTAAATAAAATTAAAAAATTGAAATATAAACCTTGATTTGATAGACGCATGTAAGCTCCCACAAAATGGTTATGACATGATCTATCACTGATAAAAAGATAGTGTAAACTCCCACATGTCATTTTAATGATCCCAAAAAAGATACTGTAAACTCCCACATGACATTTTAACTAACCAAAAAAAGATACTGAAAACTCCCACTTAATAGATAACAAAATCCTATAATTGAATTATATTAATTAATTAATTTAATTAAGAAAAATATTCAATGGTTTTGTTCAAGATTTTACACCTTAAGATAAATTGAATCAGACTTTGAGAAAAATTTTTTTATCTTGTGTAAAATTATACACACTTTGCGTCAATGTTTTTTATCTTTATTTAAATTACAAACATTTTGACTCAATATTTTACATGTTGTAATAACATGAATTTGCTTTGACTCAAAATTGTGTATCTTAAGAATAATTATAAATTTTGTTATTCAAGATTGTACATCTGAAGGCGAAATTTCAATAAGTAGTTACTAGATTAGGGTTTTTCTGAATAAATTGTTTACAAATTATTTTAAGTCACACTTTGAGTAAAAGTTTTTTAACTTAAAGTTAAACTTTTTTACTTTATCAATTGATTCAAATTATATACACTTTGACTCAAAAGTTTACATTTTGAGATATATCACAGACAGTCCTAAGTCTGTAGAAGTGAGAAGTAAAATGTTAGATTAAATTTTATTGAATTAATTAAAAATAATTTAGTTACTTAAGTTAATTAAAAGTGATTATTATTAGTGGGAGTTTACAGTGTCTTTTTTTAGTTAATTAAAGTGTCGTGTCGGAGTTTACAGTATCTTTTTTGGAATAATTAAAATGTTGTGTGGGAATTTACACGATTGTTATCATTAACAGCTCAATTTTGTGGGAGCTTACACGTAGCCAATTTTCTTGCCATGCCAATATGATTTCATAATTTATGATATTAATAATAATTGTTATGAGTAAATTTTAAGGATGGTAAAATTATTTAAATCATTTCAAATTGTGATTGTTATCCATAACTATGCTAAAGTTTTTTATT
>JABFPQ010000830.1:0-10037 GCA_022817265.1 Masnerella sp. ZL-2020 | reverse complement strand
CGGGAACAAAACGAATTGTCTGAAGATGGACTTTGGAAAACCGTAACCGAACGTGGAAACTGAAACGACCCACTGGTTAAATTGTCGCGTTTATGGCAAGATCACTTCCGGCTCGTCGATGCTCTTCTTGCCGAGTCCAAAGAGGTACTTTCGCGACGCCTCGTCGTTCGCTCGTTTCGGATTACCGGACAAATTGTCGATGAAGTCGGGAACGGATTCCATCACTCTTTTGCCCAGGCCGAAATTGTATAACTTGTTATTACGTTTCTCCTCTATCGAGTCCGGCTGGAAATATGAGCCATAGCTGTTCAGCGGGTAATCCAGGTCCAGGTAGGGGTCGCTCTTTTTGCCCAGACCGAAACTGTAACCTCGTGATCGTTTGCCTATTCCGAATGAGTATGGCCTGATTCTCTGCAAAACATAATTTTAATGCATATATTAATCACAAAAAGTACTGCAATTAGGTATCAAATGTTTTTGAGTACTACGTTAGTCACGTACGAAAATGTATTGGATACTACGTTAATGAAGTACTGAAAAAATTAACTACCACTCTAGTCAAGAAGTAAAATAGTAACTAAGGTAAATGTCTGAATTTGTAGACTTGTACCAATTCGTAACTTTTTTTATTATAAAGTCACAAAAGTTGATATAATTGTAAATTTAAAAGCATGAATACCATTTGAAATTTTAAAAAAATTACATAGATGAAATTAGGTTAGATTATGTAAAAATATACTGTTATTTTTTATACAAATAGCTGCATAAGGAGTTACAAATTGGGACATCATCTTACTTTAGTCAAGTAAAAGGACTGCAATTATAAATTATTTGGCTACTACTTTAATAAAGTATTAAAAGAGTCAAGTACTAAAATAACTACTACTTTAGTCAAGTAAAATCCAATTTCTTTACCTTATCTCCATTAGTTTGCCTTTTGCCAAGTCCAAAATTGTAAACGGGCAACCTTTTATATTCTGAAACATACGTGTACGTTCGTTTGTCGGGCATACTCAAATCGAACGATCTGTTATCCTCGATTTCGTTATTGCTCGAATCCAAAGATGATAGGGAATTGTCCAAACTTGCGCTCAATTTGCCCACATTACTTAGAAAATACAGCAATATTATCCTGATGATTGCTGCTGACATTTTAAACTTCAAATTATATCTGCAAATAAAGAACGAAAATGGCGCATGTAAAAAATGACCTATTTTTAACAGATACGGGCTTCACCGATTTGTTAAACACAAACAACAATATTAACGACGATGTAATTAAAAATCTCATTTGTAACTGCAATTTTCGTTTTCATGTCGCCGGGAAATTCGAAACTTCAGTCATAAAAAGACGGTTCTTTTGTACAGAAATAACTCTGTAATTTGCAAAGTAAATAAAAAAAAATTCCTGGATTTGAAACTGATAATAATTATTGGTTCCACATAAAAAGTTGTTTTATAAATAATTATATAAGAAAAAAAAATGAAAACAGTAATAAAATTATTTAAATTTTTGCGGGTACTACGTTAGTTACGTACTAAAATTACGACTTTAGTCAATACACCTTCTTTTGTATTTTTTAAATGCATAATAATTTAGAAAATATGCAATTTTTTCATCATTTAATTTCCAGGTAAATTATAATAACATTTTTTACGTCTCGATCGAAGAAATTTGCAAATAAGCTATTCTTGATAAATCGGAATTTGATTTGGTGGAATTACGGCTACGGAAGGCCTCCGCGTCGATTAATCGAATCCGCACGTAATTTAATTTGTCACGTTCGTGATTTATTAATGACATTTATTCCCTTATTGTTATCTTTTTCTCGTCGCTTCTTATACATGTATCATGCTTGTTACGAGCAATGTAACCTTATACCAAAAAAAGTGTTCTTATAGTTCGTTGTATCAAGCTATTATGAAAATCAATGTCAATAAAAAGAAATAACACCAATTTTCCTGGTTTTATTACTTTATCAAGGTTATTTTTACATAAAAATACCAAAAAAATATATTTATACCAAACTAATCAAGTAATAAAATTGTTTACTACTGTGGTCAAGTACGAAAATTATTTGCTAACTAGTCTAATCAAGTATTAAAGGGATTTTTCACTGCACTGGTCAAGTAATAAAATAGTGACTACGTTAGTCAATCAGCTTCCACTAAAAAAAGTAAAAAGTGAAAAATTAATCGGATTTCATGCTTTTGATGTGGGTTTAATTAAAAATCAACGATGTATGGTCTAATGCAATTAATTAAAAGTATGACAAATGGTTATTGCTCTTGCAAAACGCAGTCGCCGTTGACAAATGGGTGATAACTTTCGGAAACGGCATTGTTATTGCAAATACAAATGCAATGAAATTTCGTTGAAATGGATCGATTTTTTTAATAGTGACTAAATTTCAATAATTTCAACGTTTCAGGGAATTGTGAAATTATACATTTAGCTAAATTAAGTTCTGCATAAAAACGTAATGACGAGGTGTGTGTTGGCATTTAAATCGTAAATTTGGCGAATTTAATTAAAGGTGTCCTTAGGTGTATATATTTATATTTTATGTAATGTTTTGTGTATATTTTGAACGTATTAGTGTATATGTGTTAATGAGAATTTGGAATATAAACAGAATTTCAGATAACGTCGTTAAATATGATAATTGAATGATATTGTATAAGAAAATGAATAATATTGTTGATATGTGATTTAATTATTAAAATTTGAGAATAAATTATAAACAATAATTAATGCTAATAGTTAAAAATGATTTCGTTTTTTAAATTAAATTATGTATTCTTTTCCATTTAGATTTTCTACTTTTCATGCTGAAAACAGTGTTGAAATTGGTAAATTTAAATTTTGGCGTCTACTACGTTAATCACGTATTAAAATAACAACTCCAATGAATTCGACTTCTTTATATGTATAAATTCATTTTGCACATTTCTTATAATCGCTGAAACTACTAAAACAGAATTAATTACTACAAAATACTATACCCATTTTGAAGATGAATTAATAATATTAATAAATTTCATAAATTTTAATTTCTTCTATAAAACTGCTTTTCTACGATTTCTACGAATATGTATATAACCTTAACTCATAAGCTTAAAAGGTTGTAACTTTTTGCTCGTTTAAGTATATGTTTATGTCAACGTATTACACTTGTCATTCACGATATTTTCTTAATCTCCGAAGATTAAGCTTCTTTGGCACTAGAACCGTCAGGTTATATTTATCGAAGAGGGTGGCTTCCCCGGCCAATATCTCGCTTATCAAAATGCCTCGCTTCACGGTTACTAAAAACATAAACTCGGCATCCGCAGCGACTTCCGCCTTCTGCTATAAACGATTTTCGTCAAGTGCAATTTGAAAAAGAAATAAAAGTAACGACGACTGTGATTTCAACACACCTTAGCGTAATAAAATGTAAAACATTTTACCTCCAGATTTTAACATATTTGAGTCTGTTAAAATATGTTAAATATTATTTCTTAAAATTAAATGAAAAAACATCTAGTATAAAAAAATATTTGAGAAAATTACTTATAACTGTAATACTTCACTATATTAATAAAAATCTAATATTTTGATAGCGAAAATGTGTTTATCGTGAAGTGATAAGAAATCACAAAAACTGATTCATTACAATTTTCACTTAACGTTGGCGAAAACTTCGTGTTTACGTTGCTAAATTATCATTTTCATTCATTCTGGCAACATCATACGATCTCCCGAGTTGGTAATTACCATAACGAGCTCGGAATTTTACAGTTACCATATCAAAGCTTACGCTTAACTGCAAGAAAGTGCTACATAAATTTTAAATTATATTGAATGAACGCCAAGCAAGGTAGAAGAATAAAAGCTTAAATAAAGAAAATTAATACACCCAGAGAAAAAGTTTTGGAAATCTTACTATACTTTAGAGTAATCTGTCTCCCAACGACAATCTGTCCCGAAATTCACCAAACTATTAGTAAAAATTCCAACAACTTGTGTATTTTATGGCACACAAATATTGGAAAATTTATGATTCTAACAGGGTAACTCGAGTTTTGTAAATTCTAAAAAACGAATAGAGTAATCTTCTAATACTTGGAGAGGACTATTGACTCCATGTATGCTTTGTTTTCCGCTTTCTGCTTGGAACCACTTGAGGCCGAAATCTGATATTATTTATGACACCGTTATGACGCATATGCGCCCCGGACTTAGAAAATTCAAGCAATTTTCAAAGGAACGGACGTCTTTTCAAGGCTTGTCATAAACTTTTTCCTAAACATTTTGGCTGCATGTTCGAGACTGTCGAATTTTCATTTAGTTTTGTGCCTGCTGCCGAGTGAAGAATATGTAGTGAAGTTCTAGTGAATCGTATACGTTGTGCCAAGATTATTTAAAATTACGCAAAAATGGAGGTAAATAAACATTATTTTCAAAAACTAAAGTTCATATTTTACGTCATCATTAAATATGAGTATAATAATAATTAATATGTATACTTAATTTTTAGAATAATAATTCTAATTGTAATTCAAGCTCTGAAGAGTTAGTGAATAAAGAAAATATACAGGAAAATCGATTATCGTCAGAAAAAAATCCAATGGTAAAAATGATAATAATACATATAATTATTAATTAATTATTATCAAATTAAATATTATTCTATATATGAAAAGTATCACGTTTTTAATAATATTTATGTTATATTTTTAGAACGAAAGTACTACTGCAGAAAAAGATAGTCAATCTGAATTAAATACAGAAGTTCAAGTACAGTATTTACTATTAAAATATACAATTTAAAGATTAATCAAATTTAAAATTAATGAAAAATAAATAATGATACATCATATATTTTTACAGAAATTAAGAACATATCTACAAAATAGCGGTGATGGTCAGTTGATTTTGATTTCATATAAAAATAATAATTTTAACCTTACTTATGAAACTCGGAAAGAATTATGCCATATAATAATAAAAAGAGAGCGAGATTTTGAATTAAAACGATGTTTTCTTGGACAACCAATGGAAAAGTTTACGTTAGTACAAAATCATTTATATAAATATATAATTAAATAGTATTGTATAATTTTATCATTATGCAATATATTTTGAAAATCATGCAATTATATTTTAAAATAAACAAAGAAAAGAATAACTATAATAATTTAAAATTAATTATCACTATTATCATAAAAAATATTTTATTGAAATATGTAAAACATTAAAAAAAATTGTTAAGAATTAGTTATACATTATTATGTATTTATTTTCAGAATAACAAAAAATAGGTTTTTATTACTATCCGATACTATAGTTAAACTTTTTAAAGGAGAAAAATCAGTATCATATTATGATTGTTTTCGAATGGAAAATGGAAAACGAGTTGAATGCTCCGGTATCTTATGGGATCATTATAACTATTATAAAGGAGAATTAAGACAAAAAGGGCTTCTATTATCGGCCAAAAAGAAAAATACAGACTCTGAAAATCCTGTAGATAACACGGTTATTTTAGGTAATACATATTAATTATTATTTTACATCTGAAACTAATATAGTATGAAAAATTATAAGGAATACTCTCGTTTTGTATTCATTTTTTATTGCACGAAAATAATTTTAAATTAAATTTGTTACAGAAAATGATAAAGTGCAATGGTTGACTCAAAATTTAGATCCATTTGATCAGTTATTATCATACTGGAAGGACACGTTTTCTTTGCGCAGGCGATTATTAAAAGCAGATCACATAAAAATAGATTCTTATTTTTCTACATTTCCAGTTTTGAAGACTCAAACTGGAAAATCTTTGGTAAATATTTCTTGATAAAATTAGTTAAAAATTTACTCGTTTCGAAAAGTTTTTTTAAGACATACATATTTTTCAGTTCATAGAAGATTATAATTCTTTGAATCCTGAATACGACACAAATTTATTTCTTGAACGGTGGAACAAACTTCGAACAATTTTGATACACGAACTTGAACATAAAAAGACTATCAAAGGAGAAGAGAGAGCGCTGCTATATAGTCTACACAATTTCTCACCAGGTAATAATTTTCCTCGCATTTATGAAAATTAATATTAATTTAACAATATCAAATTTATACCAAGTTTTATTTTATTTTGCAGATGATCAAGATGTAATTATACTTCATTTGTTGCCCTATTTAATTCCGAGTGAACGTGGAATAAAAAGAAAATCTGATCAAACAGAAGTTTGCCGCAATAGTAAATCTACAATTCAGGACAGGCGTAATTCATTTTTATTCATTATTCAGGTATATTTTTGTTAACACTAATTTATTAGTTATTAGTAGTCATTGTACAATTATAATTTAAAATGAACATTATCATAAATGTAAATAAATTTATAATTTATTGAAATTATTATTGCGATTTGTTTGTTAGTTTTCATACAGAAAATTTAAATATATTTTTATGATTACAGAATAGTGCAAATATTAATGAAGCTATTACCGAATTAAAGGACAATTTGCGGAAGAAAAAGCAAACTTTTCAACCAATCATCGTTTGTGTTGGCCGTGTGACAAAAGCAGAAGAATTTTTCGTTATCATTAACGATGTCATGTTTAAAGTTAAATCCTGTATTGAAGCGTTGGAACTAGCGTTCATATTATTTTACGCGGTTGATTGTGATTATCCATTCGAATCATCAACGATTTGGAAATTTTTGCAAATAGTTGCGTTTAATGTAAAAATACCAGGTATCAAAATTAGCATAGTTACTAATATTATACTAGGAAAATTAGAAGAAAAATTATCTGAAACTCACGAAGTAATTGAAAATTGATCTTAAATAGTTTCATTATTGATATATGATTATTTTTATGTTTCATTTTATGTTAAAATGGCTATCGAGTGTTGTATATGCAAACACTTTTTCAATTCAAATAAAATATTCATTAAACATTTACAATTATCTCATACAACTTCTAGTAATTTTGAATGTTTAGAAAGCTCTTGCAATTCTTTTTTGAATATAAAATCGTTTATTAAACATCGGTTAAAAAAACATGCAATTCATAATACTTGTCATGTTATCGAAAATAACGACATTCCACGTGTTAATGATATTCTATCTGATTCTTTTTCTGATAATACGAATTCAGAAGTTTTGGATTTGGAGAATTCTGATTTGGAAGATTCAATTTCTGATAGCAGTTCTGAAAGTTGTGCAAGTGAAGCTGAATTTTCTGAAAATAACAGTTTTGAAACATATTCTCCTTTCAAAACAAAAATTGAGAATGAAACAATTACATTAATTGCAAAATTGTATAAATACCCTGACATTAATAGAACAAGAGTAAATGATATAATATCGGACGTTTCAAAATTTTTCGAAAGTGTAATATCTTCCATAAAAAATGAGGTAGAACTTATATTGGAAAACGTAAACGACATAGAAAATAATCGGAAAATCCAAGATATATTAGAAAAATTCAAAAATCCATTTTCGTGTTTAAAAACTGAGCATCAACGTTTATCATTTTTCAAAAATAAAGATACTTACATTAGCCCACAGAGTTTTTTAATAGGAGAAAGAATAGAATTTAAAACAGTAAATGATTTACGAGTCATTAAACAAATTCCCGTTGTTGCTCAATTTATTCCTATTAGTAAAGTTTTGACTAAATTTTTTGAATTGCCAAATATTTTTATAAACACCTATAATTATTTACAGTTTTTATACTCCCAGAACGAAGTGATTAGCAACTTTGTTCAATGCCCATTATGGAAGCAGAAATTATCGGCTTACGATAATAAAATAGTTTTTCCTCTTTTCATGTTTTTTGACGACTATGAAGCGAATAATGCACTTGGTAGTCATAAAGGAATTTCAAAATGCGGAGCTGTATACCTTAACATACCGTGTCTACCCCCTGATTTAGTCTCAAAAATTGAAAATTACTTTTTGTTCATTTTATTTAATACTCTAGACCGAAAAACGTTTACAAATAAAGTTGTATTTAGCAAAGCCATTTCCGAGTTAAATAATTTACAAAAAAACGGAATAACTATTACACTTCCAACTGGTCCACAAAAAATTTATTTTGCTTTATGTTTAATTAGAGGGGATAATTTGGGAATCCATTCCATTTTGGGATTAGTGGAAAGTTTCAGAGCCACTCATTTCTGTAGATTTTGTTTAACAATATACGAAAATATTAATGAAATTGTTCATGAAAATGATTGCGAGTTAATAACTCAGGATAAGTATAAAGATAATTTGTCAAAAAATGATGTAAAAAATACAGGGATTGTAGAACCGTGTATTTTTCATGATATAGATGATTTTCATATAACTAATAATCTTGTGGTTGATCCGATGCATGATTTGTTGGAAGGGGTATGCAGATATGATATTGCTACAATTTTATATTATTTTATATTAACAAAAAAATATTTCACGTTAGAAACTCTAAATACAAGAATTAAAGGTTTTAATTTTGGTTCGAGCAACGGTAACAACGCACCCCCTGAAATAATGGAAAATCAGCTCAAAAATCAATACATACTTTTATCATCAAGTGAAATGTTAAGATTTGTGCAGAATTTATCTCTCATTATTGGTGACTTAATTCCTATCAATGATGATTTCTGGATTATTTTCATGCAATTATATAAAATTGTTAAAATAGTACATTCATCAACCATTACAGTAAACACACATAATTTATTAGAATTGATTATCAAAGAATATTTAATAATGTTAAAAAAACACGATTGTTTCAAACTTAGACCAAAACATCATTTTTTGATACATTATGCACGGGTAATGCAATCGGTAGGGCCATTGTGGAAAATATCTTCAATGAGACCTGAAAGTAAACATCGCGAAAGTAAAAGGATTGCAACAGTTGCTATATCCCGAGTTAATATCTGCAAGACTATTGCTATAAAACATCAATTGCATTTAAATTATAAATTTTGGCTTGCAGAAAGTGAACATTGTTCATTGAAATTTGGCAAGAAAAAGTTTTGCTCTATACAGAATATTCCATTTGTAAACTGCTTTTTAGACAAACTTCCATTGACTTACGCGGACAATGTTTACCAAATCAAATCAATTGAATATCAAGGAAAAAATATTAAACCTTTCACGATTATTGCGTCGAAACATGAAGATGGTCCTAGTTTTCACCAAGTTGAATATTTACTTTGCGACAATGAAGACACAGTCGTCATCATTACAAAGAAACTAAACGACTGTTTTTTAATACAACATTATCAAGCGTACAAAATCTTTGATAACGATGACTTTACTTGGGAAGTTTTAAACTTATCACATGTAGAAGACAGTTCGATTAGTTATAAAAATAGATTAAGTGATGGTAATTTTTATATAACTAATTTCGAATTATAATTATTGTAAATATTGTATTTATGATTTATTACTGTATACTTTTATTGTATTGTATTATAAAATAAATAAAATTATCCTACAACATATGTTCATTATTGTGTAATAAATTCCCAAAATGTAGTTATTGATTGTTATTATCAAACAATAATATTATTATATCTATTTATATTTAATATCGTAATATGTTTCATGATTTTTACAATTTCGTGTTGTAATAAATACTATATCGATGACTGTATTATTCACAATATTCTTTTTTGTATTTTCAATAACGAGGTTGGTAGGAAGTTCCACACTTCAGTGTGAAATTTACGACCCTATTTACTGAAAACTAAAAGGTCTGAAATGTAAAAAACAGAACATCTGGTTGTAAGCATTACTAAACTCTAGTATTGTAAGAATTACCCAAATCCGTCGCTGAGAGACATTTTACTCGACAGTTTAGGAAAATTTCCAAAACTTTTTCTCTGGGTGTAATATCTATCGAAATATAAAACCATCTTTAAGGGTACATTCTACTTTGTTGATTTAAAACCTAGCTTTATATTTAAGATTTTTTTTCTACTGTACAAATTAATTTTTTTCTACCGGGTTTTTTGCTAATTATTTATTGTACTTCTTACTATAAA
>JABFPQ010000829.1:0-10041 GCA_022817265.1 Masnerella sp. ZL-2020 | reverse complement strand
TATGTTTAAAAACGCGTGTACCCACAAATCTTGTTCGAAATTATTAACTTCATGCTGAAGAATTAATAATTTTGGCATTGTTGATACTCTACAGCGACCTAAACATTTATTCTAATCATTGTTCTTCTGTTTACACCTTTACGTCCATATACATTACATTATTATACTTATTTTAATTTTATTAGCACCCTCTGGAAATACGTTCCTGAAAAAAACATAAAATATGATGTTTTTTAACTAAATTTTAAAACGTGAGGTTCTTTAACCAATTTTTCAAATGTGATGTTTTTCAGCTAAATTTTGGTACGTGAGGTTCTTCACGTAAATTTTCGAACGTGATGTTTTTCAGCTACATTTTGAAATGCGAGATCCTTCACGTAAATTTTTGAACGTGATGTTCTTCCTCTGAGGAAGAAAAAAGTACTTTCTTAATTTAGAAGTATAATAAAAAAATTTTGAATACATTATAATATTTTTCCTTAGGTTAAAAATTCTAATAAATAAAAATAAAATCACATATTAATGTTAAAAATAAAAGTAAGTACAATAACAAAATTGCATTTTAAATAATATTTAATATTATTTCAGGACCAGCAAAAATGCCTGAATTAGAAGATAAAATTCGTCGTCTTACGGATATGGGGATTGAAGAGCACAACGCCCGGGTGGCGCTGTCTTCATTCAACTGGGATATTGAACGCGCTACAGAGCAACTCTTTAGTTAGTGAAGAGTTTATTTACATCGTGCAAGAATGCAACACAAAGAAGATGAAAAACGAACTCTAATGTTGGGTCGTTCCCGATGTGTCGTTACAAACGATAAACTTTTTTGGTATTAAACATTAAAAAAGACAATATTTGCGAAAAATTAAAAAAATACGTTGACAAAAATACTGGAGTGAACAATTGAACGACTCTTTAACCACCTATCTAATAGTCATCTCAATGTAATATAGATGTGACCATCATAATTTAATGAAAGCTTAATTTAACTTGAGCATTTCTGATAAATAATAATAATTTATGATCAAAAAGGGAATATCTGTCAGAATTTTGTAGAATTTTTATACTTAGCATCTGGCAGAATGGTTTGTGCTAATGATCCTGACTCGAACTCGTCAGTAGATTCTGCAATCTTGTTAAACAAATTTTTCTAAGCGATGAATTTATTTTGACTCACTGTACCCTGTCCACTTATACATCACACGATCTAAACATTTTTTTAAAAGAAAAGTAATTCCTAAATTGATAGTTTGTAAGTAAGTATAGCTTGGTAGAATTGAGCAATAAAACCTTTTGCAACTATGGTTAATAATGTGAACAGGGTTATTTCGGTTCAAGGAATACATCAATTTGATATATTGATATCATTTTTATCGTTATTGAGAACGGTGTTCATGAATTCAAAGTAACGCTGTAGTGTCGATCAACAGAATTCACAAAAAACATATTCTTATGATTTTGTGTATGTACATAAGTAATTATTGATACATTATATCACGTTTCTACTATTTGCATTAGACAGCAAAAAAACTCGAAATCAGATTCATAAATAATTATAATACATTCTTTTTATTAGATAAATTTCGTCTTAGAAATGATAATTTTCAATTATTTTCTTTAATATTTTGGATCATTGTGTTTTTACCATTAAACAGTTTAATAAGAGTGATTGATCAAATACAAAAATATTCAGTGCAGTGAGAATTGATGAGAAATATAAATTGTAGTTTGAATCTATTTTTCTATTCCCAAAATCCTTGTCATATACTAGAGCCAGAGCCATGGAACAAAAGCAGCCAACATCCCTTTTTGTCATATTTCTATTGGGGTTGAAACTAATCACTGTTATTTCATCATCAAACATCACAAGATTCACTCCCATTGTTTGAAAGGAATCATTATAAATATACATTATTTCTCGATTTTACCTCAACAATATCTCGAAAGTAAATTATTCTGTCATTTTGTAAGTTATTTTTTTGTATGGTTTGTTTCGACAAAATAAAAATGCTAAACCAATTGTATAAAAACGTAATCTCCTGCGGCAAGTCAACACTCACATTGCGACATTCCATACTAAAGATTCCAAGTTTGCATTTACAGTAGGACCTACGTAACTTCCATATATGTGTCTCTGTCCAACTAATGGAGCTGTTATGAGGAAATAAAGATAGAAAATGTGGAAGTTACGTAGGTCCCACTGTACTATCAATTTTTAATGCGTTTTCGCATTCTTGTCGCAAATGCGAAAATAGAATCTTTATGCTCGTGCATGTATTATTTGCAATGATTTGTGGTAATAAAGAATAATTTTATGCGTATTATTTGTCTAGTGTCAACAGTTATTTTTCTTAAAATATTTGAATGAATATAATTACAATTTTATGAAAACTTTATTTCACCATTGTTGTTTGTTATTATTAATAAACAATGATATTCACTATTCAATAATTGTGATAAATCTTTTTGCAACAGAAATTTCATAGTTGGTTAAATTTTAGTGAGTTTAGAAGTTCTTATTAATTTCACATTATGATATTGATTATAACTTTCCTAGAAAATAAAAGATGTATAATATAAGTTAATAGGCTTGAAAATCTTTAATGTGACTTACTATTACTGTAATAAAAACACCAGAATAGTAAGATGCAAAACATTTATTACGATGTTGATGACGAATGAATGAAACCAATTGTATAACATACACAACAGCTATGATCTATAATTTATAAGCCTTGCTCGATATTTTTTCTGTAATCATCAGTTTTAAAAAAGGCCTACAAATTTCTCTCGTCATTCTCTCCACGCAAGGAATCAGTAAAGAAAACGCAGTACAGTCTATTTCATTATCACCCGTTCTGAAGCGCTTATTAATTTTAACGTCTTCGCGTTGATATCGTAGTGCATAATTTCTCAAAATAATAATCAAATGTCAAATAAATAAAGTCACCTTGAAAAATCGGACATTAATGAAACTGACCGTAACTTTCGTAAAAAAATATACTTCGATGTAGAGTTTACGTTTAAAAAATGTCAAACAAACGGCAAAACATATCTCTAAACAATGTTTTTTTTATCATCATTATCATCATCTTGTACAATTTTCTGTTTTATCTATATTTACTTAATTGCTGTCACATCATCAGTTTACTCGTGACAAATGATATAAAAATTGTTACGATGGAAAAAATGTAGGAAAAACAGGGGCAGAGAAGGAAAGAGCAATGTAGAGTAGTTAAAAGGGGTTTATAGGGTCGGGCTTATGCGTTACCGACTTAGCGGGATAAAGAAACGCTATAAACGAAAGCTCAACAACCGACGCGTTAACTTGTTCGAGTATGCACGATTGCTCGTTGTAAATACAAAAAATATAATTTAAAAGTCCCGGCAGACGTAATGCGGGATTTAAAATTGTATTTTCGTGTGGTCGCCTTAAAATGTGCGTCATCGTTTCACACAATCGCTTAAAATCGTCAGTTATGTTGGGATCGCGCCACAATCTTAAATGACAACAAATAAAGACCGGGCGACACATCTATTTTCCACCACAATTCTTTTTCTCTTTAATTCAATGGTTGACGTTTATTTGTATTTTTTTTCTAAGTGTAATAACAAATATGCGCCATGCTTTTCCCGGTACTTTCATGTATATATAATCATATATGAAATACATATAAATACATATATACGTATATATACATATGCATATTTCAATGTATATAATATCTCGTTTACTAAAATGAAAAAAAAGTTAGTGAGAATCTGCGAAAGGACATGGCATTGAATTCCTCCCGAAGACCCTCTTTTCAAAAGTGGCCAGTTACTTTGTAAGAAGAATGTTGCGTAACTGTTCTTGGGCCGAATTTTAACCACTAATTATTATTATAATAGTTGATCGATTAACCGACCGAACGAATAAACAAATTAATCGATCTCCCTCATCATTTGTAATATTTTTCTTTTCATCTCAACAAAAAGGGAAGCATTGTTATTAAATGCAAACTACTTTATATACAGCGACCAGTTCACCCATCGTCATAATCATCATGATTTTTCATAACTCTAAGTTCTCGTCACGTCTCTTTGTCCATTTTTTTACACCGCGAATAGTATCTACAAGTCGTGTCCGAAAGTCTCGGGATACGGCAGTTTTCGGGCAATCGAACGTGCCGTCGCGTCAGAGGAATAGGGGTCAGGGCACGGGGCGACGTGTAAAAGACTATCGAGCGGGGTTCGCATCGGTCAGCAGAATTTCCAGTGGCTCGAACCTGTCCAGGGTCAGATCGTGGATACGGTTCAGGTGCTGATTCAGAGTGTTCGCCGCGATTGGTTCGCAAGGCGCTGCCATCGGCACTTTCTTCCCACATGCATCTACCATGGCGTTTATGAACGACGACCATTCACGTCTCTGCTCCTCATCTGTGGGATAGATTTCTTCAGCTTGCTCTAACATCGACGCTAGCACAGATACTCCAAACTGTAATAATATTTATAATATCGTTATTTATCGAAAATTAATAATGTCATGTTATGTACCAATCAATATCTCTTACAAAAAGGTCATCCAAAATGTTTCTTGTAAAAGGTTACATAATGTACATAATGTAACTTAAATTTCAATTTTTGTGTGTAGAACGTAACATCCCATTTGTTTTTTGAGAAAAATGTTCCACGGAAAACGTAAGATCTCTAGGCTTATCAAAATATAATTGTTCATAATTTATTAAAATTGCTTCAATTTTTCCAATTATTTAAAAATTTAACAAATCTTAGAAATTTTTTAATTTTTCATAATTTTTAAAATTTTTGAAATTTTTTACAGACTTTAAATTTTTCCTTTTTTTAAATTGTTGATACTTTTCAAAAATTACGAAAATTTTACAAATTTTACAAATGTTAAACGTTTAAAACTTTAATTTACGTTTTAAATTTCCTAAAAAGAATTATTCATTGCAATCAGAACTGTTTTAAACAAAAATTTAAAAAAAGTGCGTTTTTTTATGTACAGAGAGAACACATTTTTTAATGTACAAAGAGAATATGATAAATAATATTGAATAATATCACTTGTTTCTGTTGCGTTAATTTTAAAATTTCTAAAAAAATTGGAAATTTTAGAATAACTGAGAACATTTTTGAACTTTTCAAATATTAAAAAAAAGAATAAGATTTCCAACAATTTAAAAGCTTAAAAAAATTTGAAAAATAGAAATTAAAAATATTTTGAATAGAGTTTGATCTTGTTAGAATTTAAATTTTGATAGACTTAGAAATATTACGTTCTTCGCGGAACACTTGAGATGTCACCTTTTTCTTAAGGGGTATCGCAATAATGATTTGGCATTAATTTTATTTTAGAAAGATTATTTTATTATTTCTGACTAATTTTATAATAAAATTCTTTATTTATGTTAGAAAAGCATTATTTTCAACAAAAAAGGCTAGTGACCATTACGATTACCACTTTTACTTTCATGGTGATCAAAATATAATATTTTTGGTTGTAAAATTTTCGATCGTTGTAGAAATTGTTCGAAATTTGCAACGTGTTAGTTATGCTTATCATGTGTTTATAAAATGTTATTTAATGCATAAAAAACAAGTATTATTTTACTATTATTATGTAAAAACTGTATGATGATCTTACCTTGTTAGACACCGCGAAGCTGAGGCTATTAATTTTAGAGGGCAGATTGGATGATTCCGTGAATGCTCGCGCTAAAGAAAGGATAGTGGAAAAATGTTCTGCGGTTTGGAGCCATCTTCGAAACTCGGAATAAAAGTTTGTCAGCAAATTTGAATCTCTTCGTCCGATAATCGCTAGTCCCTTGAGTAAATTGGCCCATAGTTCTTGTAGTTGATTAGTGTATTCGGTAACACTTAAATAAGGTAGGAATCGGAGCATAAGTGTCTGCAATTAAAAATTCCGATTAATTATAATAAATAAGTAATATATTTTCAATAAAAATATATCACGTATTTTACTCATAATAGGGACTAATTAACAACGCACCTTTCCTTTTCGTATGCTCAACATACTTATGAACTTATCATCTTTGATAAGTTGTAATAGAGACGTTAATATTATATTGCAGAGCTCAGGCACCGTTTTTTTAGGTTCCTTAACATCGACTTCGCCTTCTTGCTGCTGCTGAGCTTGTTGCTGTTGCTGTTCACTTAATAATGCAAGGGGATTATTGATATCTTCAAGTTTTAACTGTAACAAATACAGTCTTTCGATTTCCAATAATAGCTGTCGAGTTTTCTTTGTATCTTTTGGAGGTGGTAGGACCTCTTGTTTCTCATTGCTTGGAACAATGTCCATGTCAATGATTTTTCTGGGCGCTGTAACGCTACTGTACTGTAATTTCCCCAAGGAGTTTTCAAACTGTACAGGTACATTCGGACTGCGTGTGAATGTAGGTTGATCTCTGTCCCTGTAAAATAAAAAAATTAGCTATTTACTTGATTCAATAATGTACATTACAATTGAAAAATATATAATTGTCTACAAAAAATGTTTAGTAAATAATGTTTTGTTTTCCTTTTAAATGTTTAGAAAAACATTGTTTGTACAAAAATGATTATAATAATTGATAAATTAACAGTAGATAAAAATAGAATTACCTAGAATCCTTGTGATAGCCATTGTTATTTTGCTTCTTATCCTCCTGGTTTTTATTTTCATTTTTCTTATTTTGTCTATCACAGAACACGGTGTAATAATAATCATCGATGTAAGGTTGATTTGTGTTTAACTGCAGCAGCTGGATATTAACCAGCCACTGTTTTTCACGACTACTCATAAGACCAGCGTATTCGTCACCGAAATTAGGATGTTGGCTCATGCCATTCATATCCTTATGGTGATTGTAGCCACGATTATGCTGGTAATAGTGCTGATTATTCTTGAAAAATGGCTGATCGTTTTGATGACGATTTTGGTTGTTACGTTGTGCCAGAGCATAATTTAGATGAGGTGAGTGCTGATGACCAGGCATGTTGTTGGCAAAAAAAGGCAGCGAAGACCGCTCTGGGCGGATAAACGGCAGGTTTGCTAGATTTGAGTTGTTTTGTTGTTTCACGTTCTAGGATAAACAAAATTGATGAATAATTTAAAATAAAACTATATAACTTTGAATATTTACTTTTTTACTTGAAAATGTTTTTATATACTATGTTATTTGCGATTTTATGACATTTTGTTTGTAATTTTGTTGTCATTAGACTTCACAATATGTGAAATTTTATATTTTTTCTAGATTGGTAATAATGAATAAAAATGACTATTGACCTTCACGGAAAATATTTCATTTTCATTAGATTGTTTAATTTATTTATTAATTGAATTTAGTATTTGAATAATAGAATTTTCAGTTTGTTTTTTAATATCAAAATATTAAAAATTTAATACAAACCTATGAATAAAATTTTCAAATGTTCCAATTTGTCTCATGTTCTTTAAGTATTTTTAACAAAGGAATTTGTTTTCATATTTTTGTAGCACATAAACAAATGTTTACATACATGATTAAAAAAAATAAAAGTTTACCTTCTGTATACTAAATATTCGTATTTAATTTGAAAATGGTCGCGACAATATATTTTTACCTTTTGAAGCTATTTTGCACAATTCTCCGACTGAAATTCAGTTCAGTACTAAATCTATTATGAGGAGTTTTTGAAGTGTAAAGTTTATTTGTTTACTATATGCAGATTCTTAGAAATATATAATTATTATTATTGTTTTTCAACGTTTTAAATTTTTGGATTCCATAGTTTAGAAGCTATTCCATTTAACCTTTTATATCTTTCATATTATGTATCTAAATCCCATACATTGAAATTACACTAATTAAACACAGTGATTTAAATCAATGTGCACACTATCGTAGTTTTGTTTAATCATTTTTATAAAAAATAAAATATCTTTGTATTATAATACAAGTATCAGTCAACTTACATGGTAATTTCCCATTGGGAAATTGTTGTGAAATGGTTGCCGTTGTACTCCATGAACCATCATAAGGTGTGGATGGTGATACCTCAACATATTACCAGTTTGATCTGTAAGTCGATTTTATGTTTATTGTATGAAATCATTTTAATTGCTATTAAACAATATGTGAATATATTTTTAGGTCAACTAATTTCATAAAATACACACTTTGAATGTAAACATTCATTTTATGTAAACAAATCTTTTTTTTTGTTATTATTTTTATACATTAATTTTATTATGATAGCCAACATTTCAGAACAATAAAACAAAAAACCTTTTAAATGAAATAATTATGTATTATAATATAATTAATCTGACATTCAATTTAGTAATTTTGTTCAGTCAATTGCATTTAGTTTTAGAAATTAAAGATGTCTATATAGTAATAATAAGAAGAATACTAACTTGGTGGTAAACAAAATTTAGGTAAAAACGGTGGATGAGATAGCCTAAGATTCGGTAACAAATTTGCAGGATGTGGTGGCAGACCTGGTGGTGGAAACCTCTGCGGTGGTGGCATACCATTAAGTGGCAACTAAAATATTATCAACATTTATATATTAATTTAATTTTCCTATTTCCATACATATGAAATATAATTTGCATATTTGTAATTAGTTATTTGAAAAATGTTAAAGAAATTAACCTGTTGTTGAACATGGTTCGGAGTTTGTCTGTCAGCATTTTGTTGGTGTTGTTGAAAAAACATATCATTTCTTTTGCCTATAAGACCACGTTCAATTTCTTCAACCGTGCATGCATTTTTCAAGGCCGAAACAAGTGGAGGTTTTGGCAGAGGTGTGGGTCGAGGTGGCGCTAAGGAGGATAAAGTTGGACTATCCCATACACCTGGACGAGAGGTGATCCCATCTTTTTCATCGAGTACCAAATGGGATAGATTATCCTCAACATTGATATCAAGGTTTGGCCCATTCTGTTGCTAAAAGCACATATTCATTTATTTTTAATTGGTATAAATGTATTTTTTGGATTAATTCTGATTCTGTAGCGATATATTTGTTTAAAATTCTGTTTATATTTATTTTAAGTTGTCATTTTGTATAACTTATTATAAAAATACTATTTAGCGGGATGAAAGAATAATACCATGTAATATTGAGGAAACTTATTGTCATAATGTCATATATAGATGTCCAAATAACTCCAAAAGTTAAACACAGATTTGTTATTTATTGTTTGAGAAAAGTAATGAACTTAGAAAAAATAAAGAAGTTGTACATAATAAATAATTTAAAAAAATGGTATATTAATTAAGAAAAAATAATGTTTTTAAGAAGAGGTGCAATTAAATTCTGCATTTAATATTTTTGGTACAATATATTTGTACCATTTCCATATGGAATTTTTCTCTGTATATTTGCGGAAAAGAAGTTTGTTTAACCTTTAGAGGATGGAAGTCTACTTTAGATACTTAATTTTGTAGTTGATTTTCATACAACCATATAACACCAAGCAATTACATTGGAAATGAATACTGCATATTATGGATTATATAAAAATCTTTATTTATATTTAAAAGATTTTTTTTGCATCTGGGATATTTGTGTTAAACAATCATTCAAGGGAATGAACTCCTGGCTAGAGGTATACTCAAGAGGCAGGTATACTTAGGCAGTTCCATCTTTTTGTCAATAATATAAAATTTGTCAAATCCCTGATCTCAAACAAAAAAATGGTCCTGTTATGTTATGTTATGTTAATAAAAATTAATGATGACAACCAATTTTTAATTCCATGTGCACACAAAGTTGAACTATTCTATCCTGTTTTATAACCGGAAACTAATTTAATTTTGTCCCAGCACAAAAAAGAACCCTTTTTTCCGTTAGCAATAACAATTTAGTTTTTGTTGATAAAGCAGGATATAACACCCCACTTTCTTTGCACTTGCAATCCATCCTAGTTATGCAATATGCTATCAGTTTAAAATGTATAAATGATTAACAAATATCTTTTGAAGAAAATCATGACATAACATTATAAATTTTTTTAATACGTTTGAAAAATATTCAAGT
>JABFPQ010000828.1:0-10042 GCA_022817265.1 Masnerella sp. ZL-2020 | reverse complement strand
TTTTAATTATTGTTTCTAGAATATTGTACAAATATAAACTATTTTTCTAGCTTTTATTATTTTTATACTTTTATCTACTGCATAAAAAGGTTATTTTCAAAATGTTCCTTATATCGTAATTTTTATTATTTTAATTTCATTTTACACAGAAATGTGTGGCGGCAAACTGACTGAATAAATGTAGATAACAATAACTATTTATTTATCATCGAAACGAAAAAAGCACAAAAATCCAATTATTATCGAAATCATGAGAATATTTTCTTTTTCGGAATTGTATAACTAAATATTGTATCGAAAATCTCTACGAATGTTATTTTTATTATAAAAGCAAAACTAGAAAACATTGATTGAAAACTGCGGTACCAGCGACAATTTTACAATCGGAAAAATAAAAAACAATGAAGTTACGAAGTATTTCGATTTAAAATAGTATCTGCAAGACAATCGTCTAAATATAATAATCGTCAAATTGAATCGATAGTCACTTTTGGATTGCATGTCCTCTTAAAACCAGTTCTCGATTTTGAAAAAGATTCGCACTTTTCTAAATTTACATTCATTCCCATTTTTTCACGTGAATTCGATTTCCTTCCAACAAATATCGAAACTCGCGAAAAATAAACTCGAATTTCGTATCCCGCGTTATTTTACACAATTCTTGTTATTTCTGCCAAACTTTTGCATACCAGATTTTCTCTACCAAAATTACTTTTTCAAATTCCGAGAACGCTTTTACCACCGTTTTATTGTACAAAAATAATGATCGTAACTACGGTTATCAAACTGTTAAGAACTGTAACAAATGTTATTAAGATCAAGCTGATACATAATTTAAGCCATTTATGTAAATTCTTGTTTGCAAACTTATGAAACGCATTAAATTCTTCTTTTGTTTATATCTCCGCTAAAATTGTACATGTTTGCACTAATTTCGAAGCACTTCTAAGTTCTAACAACAAACTTTTGCAAGCTTGCGTTTATATCATTTATACATTATTCATTCAAGTCCAAGTTACTGAATCTCCAGATTATTCATCCGAGCGACGAGCGATGAAAAACTCAACCAAACATTCAAACTTGCCAAATCATTTGTCAAAAGTTGTTCATCATCGACGAATAAAAAAATTTAACATACTTCCAAAATTCCACGAATCCAAATTCCTAAAGGTCAAGGGTCAAATAATATGTTCTGTCACAAGGGAGAAAAGGGTCGTTTTGGTAACTTGTTTTGAAATTATGCTTCCTGTTTGATGAGGGAGCAAAATTTAGTTTTGTTTCTTAAGGAGTAAAATATGTGGTTTAACGTTCTAGGGAGAAAAACGGAATTTCACTCGACAAAGAAAATGCATGTTTTGTTCCCTAGGAAGATAAAACGTATTTTGCTTTCTGGGGAGCAAAAACGTGTTTTGTTTGCTAGAAGGTCGAAGCGTGTTTTCTTTCCCAGAGAGAAAAAAAGTGTTTTATTTCCTAGGGAGAAAAGACTTCTTTTGATACCTAGGGAGACAAAACTTGTTTTGTTTCCTTCAGAGCAAAGATGTTTTGTTTCCTAGAGAGGAAAGACGTGTTTTATTTCCTACGAAGGAAAGACGAATTTTGCTCCCGAAAAACAGGGAGAAAAACAAGTTTTACTTCCATGTCTGACTAAAACACTCTTTTTCTACTGATTTCCCAAAAACCCTTACTGTGCATGTCGGCAAAAAAACGAAACATTTTCTCGTCCGAATTATCCGATTTCACGATCGACAACGAATTTGAACAATTCCGTTTAATTATCGAATCCAAATTCGAGTGCCAACGAATCGATCATTTCCTCAAAACGAAGCACAGACAGTTCCGATCGGAACTCGGAAGGATCCAAGTTGCAACGTCGATTAGGCGTCTGATTGGTTCGCGAAATAACGAAATAACGCCGGCAAGACCCCGTCAAGCCCTGCCAATAGTCACGACTAGCATCGATCGCGCCAAGTTCCGGATATCCACGTATTCAATCCATTTATCACAACTTTTGTTCGCGTTTCCGCGCACGAGCGCCGTGCGAATATTACGTAAACGGGTGTTCGACTCGGATGTTTTTTCGATCGCGTGTTACGACGGTCGAAGCTCAAGTGTGAATTTAAGTAGGATCTAAGCGCTTAGGAATTGCGGTATTTTGTTTTCGAATTATTATGGTTGAAGTTTTTTTTAGTTTTAGTCGAGAATAAAGATGTTTTTCTGTTCGATGTTCAATTTCGAGTGAAAATTTGTAGATTTCTTTTGATATTTTAATTTTGAGTCAATAATGAAGATATTCGTTTTAAATGTGAAATTTTGTTGAATGATTTGTGGATTTTTGGCGATATTTTCAGTTTGAGTCAAAAACGAAAATCTTGAAGATTAAAGTGTTAAATTTTGAATCAAGATTTGTAGATTTTTTGCTGATATTTTCAGTTTGAGTCAAAAACAAAAATCTTAAAGATTAAAGTGTTAAATTTTAAATCAAGATTTGTAGATTTTTTGTCGATATTTTCAGTTTGAATCAAAAATGAAAATCATAAAGATTAAAGTGTTCAATTTTGAATCAAGATTTGTAAATTTTTCGTCGGTATTTTCAGCTTGAGTCAAAAACGAAAATCTTAAAGATTAAAGTGTTAAATTTTGAATCAAGATTTGCAGATTTTTTGTCAATATTTTCAGTTTGAGTCAAAAATGAAAATCTTAAAGATTAAAATGTTAAATTTTGAATCAAGATTTGTAGATTTTTTTTATATGAAAATATTGAATAAAAAACCTCACATTTTATTTGATTTATTAAAAAAAACTTCTTAATGTAACATACATTACTTCTTTGTAATGTAACTGAGCTTGGAAACAATGTAATTTTTTACGAAATTAACCCTTTTTCGGCTAAAGTACTGTTGGTATTCTAATCGCACAAGAAATAACTTCGGAACTTCTCTTATACTATATAAAAAACCAATTGATTTACTTTAGCCGGCCGAGAGTTAAAACGTCTAGTTGCTTTGAATGTGAATTACAATTATAAAAAAAGTTATAATTAAAAATCGATGTAATTAAAAATTTGACCAGTAGAACTTCTAAATAAATTGTACTTAGAGATAAAGAGAAAAATAAAAAAATGTTATTATTAGAGGTTCGACTGCAATTTCGCGTTTTTTGACAGTTTCAATAACTTGCTAAACTCAAGATTGAAAGTCTTAAAACAAATATTTCGATTATAAATATTAAAGTATCTTTATCATGATATTAAATATTATAGACATTTATAAAATTAATACATTTTCATTTTTTTTATTATTCTGTTTTAGTGAAATATTTGAAAAAAATGATGTGCGAATTTATCTTTTTTTAAAAAAGTCAGTTAAATCAGTTTGAAATTTAAAATTATTCATTAAAAAATGATTTACTGTAATTAGTAATATATAGTTTGCAAACTATTTTTTTTGTTTCTTACAAAAGTAGAGTAAATAAAAGAGGAAAAAATTTTATTTTTCAAAAGTCATCTAAATTTTTTTGCAATTTTTAATTAACCAACTTTCAACATCGGAAACTTAACAAACATTAGACTCGGTCGTAAGATCCGATTTTACAAGAATTATCCGGATAAGATTTTTCTAACATTGTGCCGCGCATAAAACTGACGGATCGTCACCGCGGTGAATTGATTTGTAATACGCAACGGTAATTCCCGGGCTCCACTGTAAATAATCGAGCAGACAAGTTTCGAAGCTAATCTCTTCGCGAACTGAAATGAGCTTGACGCGGAATGGAAGTATACCAAATCGTTATAAATAATTCCCGATCGCGGCACACGTTTTAGTGTGTACGCGAAACCGCGCGAACGCCATCTGTAAATAAAAACGAAACGAAGCTTTCCAACACAAAAAAACTACGATGTTCTACGAAATCTGAAATTAAGACAATTAGAGACTAAATTTTTCAAACAGTCTTAATTTAAGACAAAACTTATCTAAAATTAAGACTATCAGTTTGAAATTCAGTTTCTACTCGTCTGAAATTCAGATTTTGGAATATCATATTTTTTAAGGTGTAGTGGATTTTAAATTAGGTCGATGAATTTATCAGCAGTCGTAATTTTTACAATGTATTTTAAAATTTTTAATTTTTGTACAAATTCGGGTTTTTAATCTATATGTTACGAATTTTGATAAATTTCAATTTTAAAATTCTGTTCTCTTATTCACTCTAAAAATTATGAGGTCTCAAATTCTGAATTTCAAACTTTCACAAAATATTTTCAAATTCAGACTATTGGTCTAAAATTCAGACACAAATTATACCTAAATTCTGATAACACGAATTACTTAAATCAGTCTGAAATTCAGACTCAAATCTCTTAAATTAAGACTTCAGGAAATCATCGTTTTTTAAGTGATTTATTATGCAAAGAAATGCGAAATGCTTACGATTCATATGTTACTAAATTTTACAAAAATTTTAACTTTTTTTCCGCAGTATAGTCATAATGTAGGTGAATTACAAATTTTACGATATTTATCGCAAATTCTCAATTGTTAAAAATTCACAAAAAGAACCTAAAATATTTTTTTTCGCAATTTACATTCATAATTTCAACACAAATTACAAAAACGATATAAATCAACCGAAAATGTAAAAATTGATATTAATGTTTCCTAAAAGATACACTAAGCAAAAAACGAATCATTCCTAACGTTTGTAATTTTATCTCACGTTTCACAAAAATTTTTCCGCAGGGCGCGATAGCCTCTTTGGAAAAGCCGTTATTGTGAGATATGTAAATATCTATAAATCTCGAAAGTATCCTAAATGATTTTCTGAGTACCCGCGATCTTAACCCGATAATTAATGTGAAGTTCGCTTCTGCGAAATCTGCGAAACAAAATTAATGCTGCGGTCATTAAAATCTGATCTCCGCAACACTCGCGAAATGATTACATTAATAACGCGAGACGCAATTTCTGGATCTCATTTTTCGAATCGCGCTTTTGCTTTTCGATTTTCGCGCGTTTCGTTCGCATGATCGGGTTTAATGTTTGTCATTTTGGATCATTAATTCATCAATAATTGACACTATTAATCAAATTGATAGTGCGGGGTAAAAACGCGCGGTTATCAAATCGAAGGATTTTACTGGTTAAATGAGGCGAACAACTAAGTGACAATAACAGTTGCCGATTGGTTCGTCGGCCGATCCAAATATAGGTTAATAACATTTAATGTTTTACGAAATAAAATCCGGTTATGCGCAGAATGTGTCTGTCGTTCATTAGAATAATTTAATAAGTCTATGAAACAACTGTATTTTTCATATAATCGGAATATTTTACGTATCTGTAGATAAAGCAGGATTTTTAGATTTGATATATATATGTATATATATATGTAGATGAATGAAAATGTTTAGCGATATTTTGAATAATTTATCGTAAATGTGGAACATAGTTTTATAACCTTATTCATGCAAAAATATTATAAAAGGGGTAAAATTTTTTATTTTGCTGAAAAAGTAGATAAATTCACATTTTTTTTAATTGTAACACTTGTCATCTTTCAGGTTCAGTGTTTTGTCCTTTTTTATCTCGTTGAATAAAAAGAGACATACATATTGTACTATATATATTTTTAAGACTTTTTTTTTAGTGTATTACAATGAAGTAATTAATTTGAAAAGTTTGTTTTCAGTGTAATAAAATGAGATAATACTTGACTTTAAATTTATCATTTTTCATTTTTTTTCGGTGTCCCAAACGAAATACTTAATTTAAAATGTATCATTTTATATTTTGTTCTGTGTACTACAACGAGATACTTAATTTGAATGAATAATTTTTCATTTTTTTCAGTGTACCACAATGAAATATTTAATTTTGAATTCATGTTTTTTCAATTCCTTCAGTGTTATAATTTAACGAAAAACCTAACTTAAAATGGTTTATTTTTAATTTTTCCAGTGTACTAGAAGGAGATACTTAATTTTAAATGAATCATTTTGCATTTTTTTCAGTATCATTTAATAAAAAAACTATACTTGAAATGATTTATTTTTTATTTTTGTCAGTGTACTATAATGAAATACTTAATGTAAAAATCATCATTTTTAATTTTTTGTAGTGTAATTCAACGAAAAACTAACCTCAAAATGGTTTATTTTGCATTTTTTGTTAATTTACTACAATGAAATACTTAATTTAAAAAGTATCATTTGTAATATTTTTCATTGTAATTCAACGAAAAACTAAACTCGAAATGATTTATGTTTCATGTTTTTTACAGTGTACTACAGCGAAATATTTAACTTTAAAATGTTTTATTTTTAACTGTTTTTATTGTAATACTGTGAAATCGTAATAAAAATTTAAAAAGTTCTCATACAAATTGACTCATTAACTACTTGAATCGTGGTGTATTTTCACGCAAATCAACTCGTTAAACGCTGTGAAAACGTGATACATTTTCACGTGAGTTAACCCTCCGTAACGCGTGTCGTGTGTTTTCCACACGAGTGACCGTATAACTGTAGAGAAACAACTTCTTAGACTATTTACATGAGGCCATCAAGAATTTTTTCATTTCCATTTTAGGCCTCACATGTTCGGCATTTTTTCCAAATTTGAACTATATATCTATATACAAATCTACTTAATTAACCAATTAAACTCGCTTAATCGACTTTTACAAACAAACGGCAGGATTTTTCTCTGTACAATTTGATTATCAATTTAATCAATTTTATTTGGTCTAATTGAATTTATGAAAAAGAGAAATTTTTATTAGAGCAATAAATGTTTGTTGTTGTTTTTTATCGATTCGTTAATATCTTTGAAAATCATTGTAATTTTTTCATTTATCATTTAAAATGGAGTATTGCGATTTTTTATGCAGAATTATGTATTTCGAATTTGATCGAGAATTAATCTGTTTTGATTTTTTATGAAAAGTGATGTATCTCGAATTGAATCGATAATTGATCTATTTCGATTTTGTATAAAAATTTTACATTTCAAATTAAATCGATAATTAATTTATTTCGATTTTTTATGAAAATTTTGCATTTCAAATTACATCGAGAATTAATTTATTTCGTTCTTTCTGATAAAAGATATATTTTTAATTCTAGACGAAAAATGGTCTAGTTCGATTTTTTTTAAACCGCAATCTATTTCATTTTTTACGAAAATTGATATATTTTAATTTAATCCTTTTCATTGAACCAAACTGAATGAATCCAAAAGTCTATTTTCTAATGCAATTTTTTTCATTGTTTATAACGCTTTTTTAACATCTAGACAAATCGTGAAAAATGGACTCTTTTAATTTATTTATGGAAAATCATGTATATCGATTTTCATAGAGAATTGAATATATTTTGATTTTTCTGTAAAATGATGCATTTTTGATCTTAAATAACAAATTTTCCATTTCCAATGTTGTTGAAATTTAAACTATTTTATTTTTTATAAAAAACAGTCGATTTCAAATTTTATCAAAAAATCAATCTGTTCACATTTTTGTATGAAAAGTGATGTTCTCAATTTAATCAACTTCATTTTATCAAATTTAATTAGTCAAAAAGCCAATGTTTTACCGAAGCCATTTTTCATATTTCTTTCAAAAACTTATGGCTATCTAAAAATCACGAAATTCATATTCTAATTAAAAATGAATTCTTTTTACAAAATGAGATATTTTGTTTTTCAAATTTCATTCGATAAATTGTATTACATTTTTTTAATTTAATTATTTATAATTTGTGGTATTTCAAAATTGCATAAACTGCAGAGTTGAGAAAAAAGTTACTCCCTTGAAAACATATAATCCGGCGCAGTTTACCTTTTTCGATGAGTTAGCCTCCGAAAAAGACGCGACCCCCTCAGTCTGCTAAAGTGGCTGCCCATCAAGCACGGTACATAAATTTCATAACTCATTAATGTAATGTAAATACGAAAAAATATTATTCACTTTCATCTCTTCTCGTAATAAGAAAAAGCCGAATTTCAGAAATGTTTTCAACTTCAAATGTTTCAGTGTTTCCCTCGCTTTTTGACGAATGGAAAACCAGGTACAATTAAGTATAACAAAACACTCAAAATATTAGAATTCATTTTGGCAGAATAATAATAAATATTTCAGCAGATTTAGATATAGATGTGATAATCACTGGAAAGAGTTCACGACTACAAATTGTGGTAATTTGGACAACAATAATGTTATCAGAAAATCGTTTCGCGGTTTTACGGTAAATTTTATATGAAATTCTCCATATGATACAAATTATAAAAATAGAGATTCGATGTCTTATCTTGACCTTATCAGCAGCTATGGTTATTTGATGAATAAAATACAATAATTTTATACGTTACAGGTTTCGTACGTTTATACGTCTTTTCGCACGAGTTTGAAAAATTTGAATCTGCACTTTCTCCGGCCTCGTATCGATATTATCGGGTCATTATCGTATAGTTTTAACATTATTGACGTTCTACTTGAAGTATTATGACACATTACACCGAAATTGCTGGATAATAGCGACAATGATTTTTTTGTGTTATTGAAAAATGAAGTATGAGAAAAATGAAAAATTTGCTCGATTTCATGGTTTGTCTTTATGATATGTAATTTGTCACGTCAGATTATGAGTTATGAAAAAAAATCATGAAAAAATATATTTCATTGAAAATTACAAATTTAAATTATTTTTGGATACTTCTAAAAAATCTTTTTTTAAGTTTAAATTTAAAAAAAAAAGCAAAAAACAATTTTAGATTTTCGAACAAAAATTTTACATTTTTTTAAATTTAAAAAAAAATGTCAGAATTAAACCTTTATAAACAAATTCAAAAAAAAAAATTTGAATTTTGTTAAATTTAAACAAAATTGTCCCTTCGAGAAATTTTGGAGTAAAATTTTTCTAAATAACATCTCAAAAAATTTCACGAAAAATTTTATAAAAACAGTAAAGTTCAGAAATGATTTCAGTAACATAAAATTAGTTTGCATTTCTAGTTCTATTATTTTTACATTTCTTATAGAAATATTTTGTTGAAAGTTACTTTTGATATCAAAAACGTCAAATATATATCTTATCACGAAACACTTGTTTTTCTTTTACACTGGATACACTAGATTGGTGTAAAAGGATATGATCATTTCGCACGCTAATGTATGTAACTCGAATATTTGTACTCCGCAAAAAAGTCACTGATCGATTGAAATTTTATCGTCGATATATCTCGCCATTTCATCTCAGTGTTGTATATATCTATACTATCTCTTTTTGAATTAGGGTTAATGTTGCGTGTGAACATTTTTCATTGAATTCCATAGACAATTTTCACAATAAGAAAAATTCGTCGACAAAATTTTTCGTCGAAATTTATCTAAAAGTTATTAACCTTTAACAAAGCGATATTTTTTTGAGTTTCAAACAAATTGTATTAGTTTTTTTATAAATCTGAGTTTAAAATCGAAAATTAAACTAAGTGTAAATTTTTCACCACAGCTTGAATTTCCGAGTTTTTCGTAAATTGGCTATAAAACGTATTCCGAAATTAAACTTTGTTTACGGGCTTCATTTTTTTCTAGGTCAGTTTTTTATGTTTATAACTTTTTTCTGAAAATATCTTGTTAGCCATCCACCATCGAAAAAAAGTTTCATGTTTATAAGTAGTTTTTATGAATCTCGCGAAATCCGATTCTTCAGAAATATGACGTCATTTCTGCGACTCTTTTATGCTCTTCCGCGCCAAAGACAGCTGATGTAAAACATTGTTTACTTGGATAAAGTGAACTTGAGCTTGAATCACATGTACATTTCTTACTTTAATCTAAAGTTCCTGCGGGGACTATTCACACGAACTTCTCAGTTTAAGCAAGTACATCTTTAAAATAACTGTTCCGAGTGTAGTCGCTGCACACCAATTCTTTACAGACTGTCAGGCGGTAACGTTCTTTCCATTTTACATCAAATTAGTTTATACAATGTTCATGCAATGTTAAACTAATTTAAGATTGTTTACCATTTAGAAATACCTTTAAAAAT
>JABFPQ010000827.1:0-10046 GCA_022817265.1 Masnerella sp. ZL-2020 | reverse complement strand
TCACATTTGTTTCATTTGTTGAATTTACTTTTTTTGTTCTACTAAATTACTGTTTATGAGTTTTCATTTTACACAATTATTGCAACTTTTAGTTTTTAATCAATCTATTGAAGTAATTGGTTTAAACTATTTGTACTATTTAATGATTAATTAAATAATGGAGTTACTGAATGTTTATTTATTAGAAAAACTTTTCAAAGGCTTTTTAGATTAAAAGAATCTCTTATTTACCAGAAAACAACATTATTCATGAATGTTTATTTATAACTATTCAAACACAAGACTACAAAACTACAACAGAAGTTTACGAAACTTGTTCAATTGGAATAATGTTTCTATTTAACAATCAATGAATTAAATAATCTTCAAAAATGATAAAAAAACCATGTAAAAATCTTTGTACATAATTTTTCAATAACTGTTAACTATCTTATTTTTTCTACTATAAATTGCAGTTTATAATTCTATTTTTTAATTTTATTTTTGAAGCACTTAACAATTTTCCAATTATTTTCCACTGTGCACACTTTGTAGAAATCAATACATTTTTCTATATTTTTTTATCATATTACCTGAATTATAAAAGTTTTTGAATTATCTTGAAAAGCTTTCAGATAGAAATGACTAATTTGTTATTTTTACCAAAACTATTTCTGTGACAAAAAGTTATAAACTTTCTAAATTTCCGAATAACATGTCACCTGACTGCAAAAATAAGTTTACCGCGGTCTATTGGCTCAACATAAAATGTCAATGACGAACAGAAAAATGTGCAACTTTTGTTGTTTAATAAAAAATAAAAGACAATAAACTTTGTCGGAATCAATTAAAATCCAGCAAAGTTTGCTGAGCTCATTCAATAGGCTCATAATTGAATTTCCATTAATGAAACACACGTTTGCACATTAATGCACTCGAAATTAATACGCCCAATTAAGATAGTGATAATAAACGCGAAATATGCGAAAGAACAAAATGTTTACGCTGTTTTTGCCTTTAAAATTGTATCCTTATCGTGAATTTATTTCAAATGATTATGTACGTGTTACGTAGTTAGTCATAATAGTTCATTGACATAATTTCGGTTGTGTGACTTGCAATCTCGCCACCCAGATCAATCGATTAAAATATGCGCCACAATTAATACAAAAATAAGATAAGCGTGCACGCGTCTACGTTGTTATTTATAGCGATAACCTTTTTGCTTTACTTTACCACGTTACAAATATTTCCATTAAATACTTTTCAAATTGGAAGCGAGTTTACTTTAGAAAGATCCAATTTTACGAAAAAAGCAAATTTACGTAAAATGGATTCTCATTTTAAAACTAATTTGCCTTTCCTTTTGGCGCGGCATACAATTTTTAATTCTGTCGTCGTATTCGTACATCGTGACGTTTTTACAGCAGTAATACAAAACCGACATTGATTTCAAATTACAACTTTTCGCCGAGCAGAAACCTGAATAATAAAATAGCGCCTGAATTTTAGTTTTCCCTTCTCAAAACTTCGGTCCAATTATTTTCTTGGAAATCACCACGGTAAATTGCTTTTTTTCAATTACTTCTTCCGCAAAGTTGGACAATATTATGGGCACATTTATTCCCGTGTAATTTTAATTTCATCCGCGCGATTAGTTTTCGCGTCGACTTGTTTATGCGACGTCTCGTTTGTGCGATCTTAAATTCATATCATCTAGGTTCTATCTACAACGATTCGGTCTGGTTCGCACGTATCTGCGTTAGGTTATGGTTAACTAATTTCTCTTTGAGTAATTATAATTGTAATAATATGTCTAGAGACCTGTGATTAACAGAAATTCTAGTTTTAGTAGTAATATTGCGTAGAAAATGTAGAGATTTTGGTTTTTTCATAAAAAAAAATTTTTTTTACAAACCATAAACTTGTATGTGACGTTCATAGATTTTAAAAAAATTTTTACAATGTAACCTAAAATTCTCATAGTTACAATATTGATTACTTAATACACAAATCAATAATAATAATAATAATGTTAACTATAATTTTCACATGAAATGATTGAAATAATTAATATTGACTGCTAATAATTAATTCAAGCGATATATTAATTTACTGTTCACATTTTATAATTAGTATTACAATTAATAACACGTTAATGCGCCTGAAATTCAGCATTTAGCAGGATGCGGAACGCTGGTTCTTCATTAATGTAATAATCTCAAAATGGCGTTTAAAACAGCTTTGTTTATCAACCGGTCGTATTTCAAAATGGATGACAGAGCGCGATATTATTATAATTGACATTGACTACTGATGAATCGATGATCGGTCGAAACCGAGCTTAACGAACCGCGAGTCGTAGAAACGGCCATTCTAAAGAGATATCAAATTATTTATAAATAATGGTGTGCACATTTTGATTGACCTTTGGTTTAATGACGTTTATTGAGTTTCCATTTCGTGTAAACTAGGAATAACGTAGAAGAGATATATTTTCATCGTATTTGTCATTTTTTAAACAAAATCCAATATAACTTGTAAATACAATGTTTGCATAAATTTAATGTTAACATTGTTGTTAGATTAAAATGATGTTTTATGAAGGAAAATTGTTGTTTAAATAAGTTAAATATATTGCTTCATAAACTTTTACGCGAATAAGTTAATTTACTATGAAGTAAGCAATGAATGTGATTATAGCGATTATAAGATACTCAAGGTATATAGGATGTGTATTATATCGATATCATATAAATGTATGTTAATTGTATGGAATCGTAGATGTGTTATAGTTTATGTATCAGATAATTATGTCTTCTACATAAGTTCAAAGATAAGTAGGTAAGCGACGCATATAAATATAATCGTTACCTTTAGAATAATTGAAACGATTAAATTAGAAATGAATTATGGATGGACACTTATTTGTGTTCATATCGTGACAAAAAATTAGTTTCTTATGAGAAACTATTAAACTAGACCAGATAGTAACCTATATTCGTTTCTTAAAACTTAGTAATGTTTAATTTAGTCTATACAATTAGTCCAGGTTAAAATGATAAGTTTTCAAATATTGATATAGATTCACTAGTAGGTTTATAGGTTTTTTGTTTAGGTTAACATGATATCTAACATATCAGTTCAAATTTTGGATAAATTATGAATATTCATTTTTCTATATATCTTGGAAATGGTTGAACATAGTCAGAAGTTAAAATATAGTTTTTATCATGTCAGAAAACTAGGTTCTACATGTTTGTACCTAACTAAGATCTCAGATAAGTATTACCCTTATCTGCAGAAATGGTGTAGGATTAAACTAACAAGGGACTTAACCATAGTTCTGCTTCATTAAAGTTCTCGCTGCATTTTTCAGCTAGAAACCATCTTCTAGTAATAGGTCAAAAGTTATACATTAATGCCAGGTCTAACGTAGGATTTTGTGAGCTTACTGGAGACTTCCAATCGTTCGCATGTAACCTACATCCATCAATGCATAAGTCCCCAGGATTTACCTAATGTAAAATCTAACAACAGTCCTTATTGTATCTAATCAAATTCATATGCATTTCTATCGAATTACGAATCTTTACATGTCTCTATTTAGTTAATATCTTGGTTCTCACCCAAATATGATGCTGACCCTATCCATCTATAATATCTCCGATAAATCAGAATGCAAATTACTGGACTAGACCCTAGATTCATTTGCTATCTAAGATATTCGTTCCAGTTTTCAACTGGGATTCCAGTTGAATTTATGTTCATCCTGTAAAAGTATAAATTATACTATTTTGCATGTTTGCACACTCTAAAAACCAAGTATCTTTTTTGAAGACATTTGGACATTTTCAACCTATCTTCTGAAAGAATCTTAAAATAAGATTTTTTGTATCTTTATGACTAAACATTCTAAAAACTGGTGCTACAAAAGGGTCTTAAATTATAAGACGATAGGTGTCTGAAATTGACGTTTGATGTCTTAAATTAAGAGTTTAGGTATCTGAAATTAAGACACTTTTGTAACTCCTGTTTTTAGAGTGAACTGTCTAAAACCAAGATACATAATATTTGTACAGTGAATTCCCCAGATAATGAACTCAAAAAGATAATAAAAATGCAGTTGCCGATCGAATCCTGTTCAGGGGACCACCGTTTGCATTGGGGGTCCAAGAAGGGAACCAATCACACCAAATTAGTCTATAATTTGATTGCCAAACTTGATTCGCGTTTGATTGCCGAAATAGACCTATGTTTGGTTTCAATTATAGACTGATGTTTGGATGCCATCTCGAAACTACGATTCGATCGCTCGTCCAGATCGATGCTCTGTAATAAATTGGAGCTTTAGATAAAATTAAATTTCATATGGCCCGCCACATAGTGTTGCTAACTGAAACAATATAAGCCGTTACACTCGGTGGCTGGATTGTTAGCCAGAACTCAATTTAAGCCTAACCGGGACAATGTATGATAAACCAGTTTTAAGCGGAAGTTATTAACATTGACGTTTTGCTCAATCCAATTGAAGTATTCTGAATCCAAATGAGCTGAAAATATATCCAACCAACATGTACCATTAATTTTGGTACAAATTTGCATTTTAATTAAAGTTTAAATTTAGACTTGCGGATTTGGTTCGCAATTTGTTGTTTTGTTTGTGAAAAATGGAATATGGGGAGGGAAAATATAATGGAAAAATGAAATATATTGTAAACAATTAGGAGTTATGAATGGAAAATGAAGAATATTGAAATGAAGCATTGTTTGCGTGCAGGTTTGTCAGCTTCCTAATTGGATTATCTGTGGTTTATATAAATGTGTCGGACTGCATTCTATGGATTACTGAAATATTCTGCTAGCTACTGGGGAATTCAACTACAAATCGTCATTATATGCAGGAATATGATTGCAGATTTACAGTTAAATTAACAATAATTAATAATATCATCTATATATCTCGTGAAAGTTTATTATTAACATATTCTGATTATCTGGAAAAAAACATTTGCATTTTCATAACAATTTTGTAAAACAATCGAATTTTACTTTAGCCATAAAAAAATAAATAAAAATTTCAAAACAAACAATTTAATCTACTTCTAAAATTTTCCATTTTTCATGTTTCCTTTTTGTACAAATTTTAAATTAAAAACAACCAAGAGTTTTGGTTGTAATTTTTTATTAACAGTAAAATCTCTGAAAAGTATTAAATCATATTTGACGATTTTGATTTAATACTCTGTTTAATTATGAACCAGACGCATTTCTTGTTTATTTAGAGTTAAACCTCCAAAGAGTATTTACTTCTTTGTTCATTTATTTGAGATATGACTGCTATATGGGAAATAAAGCTGCAGTCTGTAGTTCCGCCGTACCTGAGAAGCCGCAGTTAATATTTCATAAAAATAACTTGTTTGTTTCCCGCTCGAAAGCGGCGCGACTCGATCATAAATTCTTGCGGAACATTCATCGCCCACCAAATTGGTTTTTTTCGAGAGATCCTGAGGGTGAATCGAAACGCGCCGTTTTAATGCCGCGGCGATCCCTCAAATGTGAAATTGGACGCGTGTATTAGAAACCTTTGCGTACTTTCCCGAGGATTTCACGAGATGCCAAAGAAATTAGGTTTTCGCGTCTAAATGTCACCGGCAAATCCATTGATTTCCAACTTATCAGGATAAGGCCAGATTTTTGAAGTCATAATCCGCGAGTGAAAGAGAATAATTGAATTTAAAAGATAAAATCCCGGTTTTTCTTTTGGTAAACTAATGGTTTCTTCGGAACGAATTATATGCTATTGCGTCTTTTTACCTTACTTTTAAGGACACACGTTTTATCAGAAAATTGCTCGTAATAACGGGTGTTTTTTGTAAACATTTTTTTTATCGTTTGATAACATCGCGTCATAACTTCTCTGCGATATCAGTTAAAATTGTATGTACACGTTATCAGAAGAAACATTTCGTATGTAAACTCGTGCGTTTTATTTCCCAAGACTCGCCAAAAGAATAAATGTTTTTCTTAACGATATTTCTTTGTATTTCGAACAAATAGTGTGATCTGCTCAGTTGCACTTTATTTGTGTATAATAAGACTTACTGAAATTGTTTTGAAACGTCTTCTTAAGATTTCTTTCAAAAGCACAAACATTTTGAAATTGTCAATTTAATTGAAAATGAGAGAAAAAATATTCGAACAATATTTATCAAATATATTTGCAATGTTTTCTTTAAATTCGTCAAAATATTTGAAAAACATTTTTGAATATATTTAAATTTTCATAAATTTGTTGAAATCTTAAAACAAAAATGTTTTTCGTTATGTATTTTTATTTTATTATATTACAAAAATTCAAAAATGAAAAACCCTATTTTATTCAAATAAAATAAATAAATTCACTTTCAAAAATGATATTAGATTTTGCATTGTACATTTTTAAGGCACATTGTTCGATTTGAATTCGGTAATGATGCTTGATGTCCCGGCGAATATATGCACATCCTGTTTTTCAATAACGATGCAATTCACTTGCACCCAGGAGAAAAATGCATCCATATTTCTCAAATATACGCATTTGCCAAATTAGGTTTGACCTATGCATCACAATGCATTCTATTTGCACACATTATATACGTAGTTGCCATCTATAACTTATGTGTGAATAATTAATGAAGATTAATTGCTCAATTGTAATTCATGTACAAATCGAAATTACCGCCGTCATTTAAACCGAATTCTTTACACGATCGTCATCATTTATTTACAAGTTTAATTTTTCATTCGTCATTCTGGCGAAATTTCACGATCTATTTATTATCGTTTAAATGACACGGATGAATAATTTTACGGTGCATTTTATTTTACGAATAAATCAAAAAATTATAAAATATTTTATAGTTGATTGGTTTAGTTATAAATTATTTTCATGATTTCATATTGTTTATAACAAAAAGAAATTTTTTGAGTTAAAAAAATTACTGTTTAAGATTTAGTGCATTAATTTTGATAATATAAATAATTTTTATTGATTTAATAAAACACAATTTATTTTATATGAGTTTATTAATTAAATTGATATCGATTATATATTAATTTCAAAAAATAATTTATCGTAAATCGAACGCAAACGCAGATCTATTTATAATCAAGCGAATGCGTCAATTCGACATTTTACGTGCGAGTTAATCCAGTCAACTCTTATTTCGAAATTTTTGTCACGCAAAGTCGAAGAAAGACACGTATTTAGGTTGGATTTTAACTTCGTGCAGCTAATCCCAATTACATCTTTGTAAAAAGCAAAAATCGGAAAAAATTTCAATCACATGAAATGCAATAATTGTATAATATTTCCAGTACATCGATTTAATACCGAAGATAAAATTACGAATTTCATTGTGAAATGGTAATGCAATATTTTCAATAAAAGCGTTCGTTCGTGGTGAATTTATTTACACTTTGTTTGTAATTTTACAGGAGAACGAGTTTTAACTATTTGTACTGATAATAGTTATATTTAACGTGGGTTGGAATAAAAATACAAAATTCCCGACAGAAGTCGGGATTCTTGTCTTTTATTTCGAGACTAGGTGGGTCAATAGGTGGGAGGGTAGCAAAGTAGATATGTGTATAGAAACATGGTTGTGGGTCGGTAATCAATACTGTTTGCCTTCTCTTTTTCTCTCAGCGCCGATTGCCATCTCGCATCTCACTCGTTCCATTCTTTCATTAGAGAAACCACGTATTACAGTACAATTAGTGATCACATCATATTTGTGATCATTTGTCGAAGACAATAAATTCGATTAGTCGCGGGGAATACAATGTACGTGCGACATAATGCCAAGGAAATCGTATAGAATGTACGCGTTCTATTATTACAAACAAAGACACATTTTGAACGAATAAATTAATACGATGCGATAACAGAACTTGAAAATGTACTTTTGATTAATTTTATTCCGGAGATGTTAGAATTATATAGAAAAGTTATCCAGATTAATTTTGTTAAGTTAACATGTTTCTTATTAATACAATGAAAATCTTGTGTCAAAATTTGGGACCAAAATAACAATTTTTACTCTGAGTCATTAAAATTAATTTTAAGTGCAATTTTGACTGAATATCAGGAAAATTTCATTAAAAACTTAAATAAATAGTATTTGAATAAATTTCTTAATGTCAAGGTTTATTCAATATAGAATGTATATTTTTTGAATTTCACATTCAAAAATTATGTTATTTTCAGATTCTTATTCAATCAATTAAAATTTACAAAATTCAAAGTTCTTAAGAACAAATTAAAAGTTCACAATATCTAAATTAGTTTTTGACTGAAAATTAAACAAATTAAGTTACAATTACAATAAAAACTTTTTTGCTTTTGAAATTTATTTACTTAATAAGTTAACTAAAGTTACATTAATTTTAACTTCAATTTATTAGCACAATCGCATTATAATTGAAAAGTCCAAGTATTATACTTAATTTCACTTTTCTTAACGCAAATAAAAAGTTTTATTATTGTACAACTTATGAAATATACGGTTTATATGACTCGTCGTTTGAAATAAAATTTAAAACAGTCGAAGAAAATTGCTTTTTTACTTAGTTACTTTCCATCAGCTGTTTAATGTAAGATAATACGCAGTTATCATTACGAAAATCGAAATTAATTACATGATCCCATATTACGGGCAAATTTTGCAAATTTGTTTAATCAGCTACCATGAGAAAATTTCATTTCAACATTATTTTGAAATGGTTTATAAAGAGAATATCGCAATTTATGGATCCATCATGTACATTAAAATGTATACCGCATGAAAGGCATTTATATTTGTAATTTAATGATATAATATTGCATTAACTATTACAAAACAAAATTGTTTCATTGTGGTTAACTGTACTATCAGTTTCGTGGTTAACCATATTACGCGCCTAATGATTGATGTTTATTGGTTTACGGTCACCGATTTTGGAAATGTTATGCACACTTGACTTGACAATGTAATTAGCTTCTCATTCAGTTAGTGATATAATTTGAATTTGAAACTGTCCAAAATTCTTATTCAAAATAATTAAATTAATTATATATATGTATATCATAAATATAGCATACTAATAATATTTAAATTATTTTTTACCATAAAAAATACATTATTCAAAATTATTCACAAAATAGATTAAAATTTACAACATTATAAACTATATAAAACAAATACAAATGACTGTATATGCTAAATTAAAATAAACAACTTTTTTACACAAATAAATTTTTTGGCGATTTCGCTTTAAACGCACAAATCCTGTACGGTTTAGCGAAATGGAACTGCGGAATAAAATGAAATATCATTTCATTTTTATAGCGCTGCACACATTTCTTACATTTTTCAAGATTCGCGCCGTAAATCGCATTTTTCACATTTGATCTGCCGTAATTTACGATCAAAAATAAATGCGTGCGCAGTACAGTTACTGCACAGAGAATAATTCATTTCTGCGCTCGTTTAATTACAGCGCGGCGACATTAACCAAAGCTCTTGTCACACACATTATAAACATAATTAGTTTGTTTGCAACGCGAAACGTACATGCAGAACTTAGCATTGTTTGGTTGTGTAAAAAATTAGACGCGAAATTAAAATTGTACTTTAAATAGTGAAATGACTTTTACCTATTTTCATGAAAAAAAGTTTGGCGAAGGTTGGTTTAAATGAAAATGTCGATTAATTATATATTATTAAATTTGTTATTTTAATACACTAGGCAAAAAAAAGCCCACTTGGCGAAAGTCGAAAATTGCTAATTTTCAAATGTGGGGCATTTCGTTAATTTATATCGTGAAAAAAACAGCAAATACCCTATGGGAATTTACCTCTCCCCTAAAAAATGAGCCATCAAGCGATTAATTTGACCTGATTAAACCCCCTCAAAACCCTTGTCAAAAGAAGACGTTTTTTCAGGTGAAAAAAGTGGATGTTTGAACCCCTCCACGGGGTTTATTATGGATCGTAGGCCTTAAGACTCAATAGGGGGTTAAAGTTCTTTCAGTTCCCTACAAT